>MU261100.1:7500-45000 GCA_020310875.1 Ceratopteris richardii | reverse complement strand
GACACACTTCCATCTGCAAATCTTTTTGTTTTGTAAACCCACTTACATCCAATAATTTTCTGGCTATTAGGTTTAGGAACCAGATCCCAAGTCTGATTCTCTATCAATGCATCATACTCCTCTTGCATAGCTTCTTCCCAATTTCTCTTGCCTTTGGCTTCATCATATGTAGATGGATCTTCATCTGCTTTTATCAAATAAGCATAATCTTTAGTAGTCAAGAATGAGGTGTCATAGCTATACCTTGTAGGTTGCCATTTGTGCCTAGATGACCTCCTAACTTCTGCACTTCTTGAAGTCTCTGGTTCATCACATTCTGGATCAAATCTTGGCCTCTCTTCAACTTCAACCTGTACTTCATTATTCTCACTTTCATCAAATAATTGAATCTTTGCTTTACCTTTCCTTTGATCCACTACTTCTTCAACATCTGCATGTACATTGTATTTACCTGCATACCAAGTACCTTGCTCATCAAATGTAACATCCTTGGATACAAGGAATTGCTTTGTGGATGGACTCCACAACCTGTATCCCATTTGTTTATCATCATAACCAATGAATACATACTTTTCTGCCTTAGGCTCCAACTTATGCCTCAATTGAGATGGCACATATGCATATGCCAAACATCCAAATATTCTGCAATGATCCAAGGTAGGTCTCTTACCCCACCAAGCTTCATATGGTGTCATACCTTGCAAAGCTTTACAAGGCAATCTATTGACCAAATAAGTAGCTGTATTTACAGCCTCTGCCCACAAATGATTTGGGCAATTCTTCTCTTTCATCATGGACCTTGCAAACTCAACAAGAGTCCTATTTCTTCTTTCTGCTACCCCATTTTGTTGAGGAGAGTACCTGCAAGTAACTTCTCTCTTTATACCTGCATTCCACAAGTAATCATTGAATTCATTTGAAAAATACTCTCCCCCTCCATCTGACCTTAGTCTCTTCAATTTTTGACCTGTAATCCTTTCTGCATATGCATGATAATGTTTAAATGTATTAAACACTTCTGACTTTTCTTTAATCACATAAATTGTGATCCATCTGGTAGCATCATCAACATAAATGACATAATATCTTGAACCATTTATACTAAAGTCCTTTGAAGGACCCCACACATCTGTATGCACTAACTCAAGTCTTTCTGAATACATAAACCCATGCTTGGAATAGGATTGCTTATGAGCCTTACCTAATTGACATGCCTCACATCTGTATGTCATGTGTTGACCTGCAATGTTAGGCAACCCAAGCACTGAATCATTGTTAATCATTTCTTTAATACCTCTCTCATTGAAGTGTCCAAGTCTTTTATGCCAAAGATCCAATTCTGACACCTTCTGCTCTCCATATGTGAACATAGCATGTCCAACATTTCCTTGTACCTTCAATGTGAAGAGCCTTCCTTCTTTCTTTCCTGTAACAACCTGTTTATACCCTTGACTAGGGTCTTCAACATATACTCCATCATTAGTGAATCTTACCTCATATCCTTTCTCCACAATTTGACCTACACTGATCAAATTCTTTGGAATTGTGGGAACATAAAGAACCTTACTCAGAAGAGTGCTCCCATATTTAGCCTTGACTGAACCAATTGACTTTACCTTATGCTTTGTATTATCACCTGTCTGAACTGTATGATTAATTGCATTATGATCTAGATCGGTCATCAAAGCAATATTTCCACTTAAATGATTACTACATCCTGAATCAATGTAAAACACTCTCATGTCCTCATGTGAGGTTTCATATGTTGCATTCATAATGAGAGTCGAATCCTCCTTCTGATATGATGCATAGTTATAGTAGGTGTTATTATAGGATTGATTTTGGAAGCTTCTTCCTCCACCTCTTCCAAAAGAATTCCTACCACCTCTACCTCTGAACTTTCCTCTCTGAAATCTACCACCTCTTGCTCTTTGATTAAAGTTCTGATAATTACTATTATTCTGATTATTGTGCCAACAATCATGAGATAGATGATTGGTCTTACCACATATCCAACAAGCTCTTGCATTATCTTTGTTGTGTCTGCCTCTTCCTCTACTTCTGCCATTTCCTTTTCCTCTTATGAAATTTGCTTGGTTTGAAGTACCTTCTTCTTCACCTGATTGTTGCTTCCCTTTGTTAGCTTTCTTCTTGTCTTTAGAGTACATTGCATGACCTGCACTCTTATCAACATCTCCTTTGATATCATTCTCAAAAGTTAGCATATGACCTAACAATTGATTCAAATCAGGAGTAAAGTGATCTAATGAAAGTTCTGTAGATAAAATAAAAGGCTTCCACTTCTCATCTCCTCTTAGCCCTGTGAGAATTTGTCTTACCAATTTGTCTTCTTCAATATCTTCATCCACTGCTCCTAGAGAATCTGCAATGTCCTTCATCTTTGTCACATAATCAGAGATTGATTGTGAGGCCTTCTTCTTGAAGGTAGTAAATTCTGCCCATAGTGAAGCCTTCCTTGATTTGGTTGTGTTTTGGAAATGCTCCTCCAAAGCATTCCAAATGTCACATGCACTTTCAAGTCCTCTAATGTGAGGAAGCAAATAATCATTGACTGCCATGTAGATTATGCTCCTTGCTTGAGCATCCTTCTTCATCCAATTCTTCAAGTCTGCAAGCTCCTCTCTAGTTGGAACACTAGAGTCTCTAAATTCTGGCTTTTCTTCATCTCCTGTGATGTATCCCATCAGATCTTTGCTCATAAGATGAGCTTCCATCCTCATTGACCATGCAGGATAGTTCTCTCTATCCAGCTTCTCAATTTGGAGACTATCTCCCATTATTTCTTTACCTGTATTGTCAACTCTTAATCTTTATGAGAAATAAATGTACCTTGATTTTGAATCTCGCTCCTTCTGATCCTTTTGATAGCTTCAATGTGTCTACCTTCAAGTTTTCTTCAACCTTTATCCTTTGCACCTTCAAGATGTAAAGATTTGTACTTCTGCAGTAGTCGGAGTCTTCTTCACTTCAATTTTGACACATCCTGCTCTGATACCACTGATGGAGAGTGTTAATCTCCAAAAGAACAAGTTAACCTTGAATTTAGACCACCTCTATATCAAGATCAACTTTAGACTCCACCAAATTTAGAGATCATTCACCAATTTATCAGAAAATTGATTATTCTGAAAAATTCAACTTCTCAGAAAAGTCTGCTGCAGATTAATCCTTAATTGACTAATCATTTGTGTAAGGTTTTTGATAAAACTTTGTAGACTACTTCGCCTTAAGGTTGCACACCTTCTCCAACTTAAATCTCTGCAAATGGTTTAGTATACTCTGAGAAATCATACAAACAAGTTACCTATGTGTAAAACACCTTCTCTGTAGTAGCGACTTTGACACCTGCAACTTCTTAGCTACAGCTCTCACAATGTCGAACCCGTTTGATAAAAATCTTTTAGCCATAGATGGCTTACCTTCCAACTTAGATTTTAAGCCCTCACTTGTGTAAAACTTTACACCACACGCTGAGTAATGTTCATTTCTCTGAACATGAAATCTGCGCCAGTTTTGTCGACTCTCAGAACATCATTACATATGAATGTTCCTAAACTAAATTCTCTCAACCTGATTACAATTAGTCTCTCAAATTCTAGCCATAGATAGATTAGCTATGGACTTAGAAACGTGCAGAAGGATTTCTCAAAAGATTAACCACAGAAGGAGCAGACAGCAAAACATCGGGCGCAAGTTTTCTTGATTTCACAGAAAATTACAATTGAGTGAAGTTGATGAAATCAACTCACTTCTCATGTGTCTAATGACACTCTCTACTACTCCTTTTCTCTTCCTATTCTCTATTCACATTCTATTCTACTTGCCCCGTCTTTTTAACAAACATTTATAGGCAAATATATACAATCTTATGACCAATCAAAAGTATGAGTCAGCTAATGTACATATGTATACATATCTTTGGGTTTCTGAATATGTCCTTCCTTCAACCTTCTGAATTTGTTCTCTTCTTGACTCCTTGACTTCATTTCTTCATAATCCTTCAATTGATGATTGACATGCACCAACAGCTCCCCCTCAATCAGTAATTGAGGTTCTTCTCTATCTTCTTGATTCCTGCCATATCCTTGAATCTTTGTAGCTTTGGTCCATCTAGACTTTTTGTCATCATATCTGCAAGTTGATCTTTTGTAGGTGTATGCATAACCTCAATATCTTTATCTATGACCTTCTCTCTCAGAAAATGATATTGTATTTCAATATGCTTAGTTCTAGCATGAAACACAGGATTAGCTGCCGAATATAGAGAACTCATATTGTCTCCACAAACAATAGGAGTACTTTGAATCACATCAAACACCTTCATAAGTGTCTTTAGGCATATTACCTCCTTTGCAGCTTCCACCATACCTTTATATTCTGCTTCTGTAGATGACAAAGCAACTGTATGTTGCTTCTTAGAACACCATGAAATCAATTTGTCTCCTACATAGCACAAATATCCATGGGTTGATCTTCTATCATCTACATTACCTGCCCAATCTGCATCACTATATATCTTCACTCTTGTATCAGAAGTAAATCCATAGTACAACCCTTCTCTGAGTGTACCCTTGATGTACCTAAGTACTCTTTGTCCTCCAATCCAATGTTCCTTTCTAGGACAATGCATAAATTGTGAAAGCACACCAACTGCATATGACAAATCAGGCCTTGTTAATGTAGCATAAATCAAGCTACCAACCAAACTTTGATAGAGCGTCATGTCTCTAAATTCTTCTCCTCCAAATCTAGACAATTTATGATTCACTTCCAAAGGTGTAGGTGCAACCCTGCAATCTTCCATTTTAAATTTGGTTAGCAAATTTTTAAGATACCTTCCTTGGTTCACATATACTCCATGTTGAGTATAAGAAATCTCCATTCCCAAGAAGAATGATAAGTTCCCCAAATCACTGATTTTAAACTCTTTCTCCATCTGCTTCTTGATCATTTGTATTCCTTTTTCATCTGTTCCTGTAAGTATTATGTCATCAACATAAATACAAACATAAATGAATCCATCTTCACTTGCTTTAACTAGCAAGCTACTATCTGCCTTTGATGCTTGAAATCCAAGATCATTCAAGAACTTTACAAGGCTATAATTCCATGCCCTTGGGGCCTGCTTTAATCCATACAAAGCTCTCTTGAGCTTACACACATAATTTGGATTCACTTGATCTTTGAATCCATCTGGTTGCTCCATGTAAACTTCATCTGAAATGTAACCATTCAAAAAAGCATTTTTAACATCTAATTGAGATAACTTCCAACCTTTGCAAGCAGCAATTGCTATGAGGGTTCTGATTGTTGTCATTTTTGCCACAGGACTATAAGTCTCATCATAGTCCACTCCATATGTCTGTGCATACCCTTTCACAACAAGTCTAGCTTTGTACCTAGACACACTTCCATCTGCAAATCTTTTTGTTTTGTAAACCCACTTACATCCAATAATTTTCTGGCTATTAGGTTTAGGAACCAGATCCCAAGTCTGATTCTCTATCAATGCATCATACTCCTCTTGCATAGCTTCTTCCCAATTTCTCTTGCCTTTGGCTTCATCATATGTAGATGGATCTTCATCTGCTTTTATCAAATAAGCATAATCTTTAGTAGTCAAGAATGAGGTGTCATAGCTATACCTTGTAGGTTGCCATTTGTGCCTAGATGACCTCCTAACTTTTGCACTTCTTGAAGTCTCTGGTTCATCACATTCTGGATCAAATCTTGGCCTCTCTTCAACTTCAACCTGTACTTCATTATTCTCACTTTCATCAAATAATTGAATCTTTGCTTTACCTTTCCTTTGATCCACTACTTCTTCAACATCTGCATGTACATTGTATTTACCTGCATACCAAGTACCTTGCTCATCAAATGTAACATCCTTGGATACAAGGAATTGCTTTGTGGATGGACTCCACAACCTGTATCCCATTTGTTTATCATCATAACCAATGAATACATACTTTTCTGCCTTAGGCTCCAACTTATGCCTCAATTGAGATGGCACATATGCATATGCCAAACATCCAAATATTCTGCAATGATCCAAGGTAGGTCTCTTACCCCACCAAGCTTCATATGGTGTCATACCTTGCAAAGCTTTACAAGGCAATCTATTGACCAAATAAGTAGCTGTATTTACAGCCTCTGCCCACAAATGATTTGGGCAATTCTTCTCTTTCATCATGGACCTTGCAAACTCAACAAGAGTCCTATTTCTTCTTTCTGCTACCCCATTTTGTTGAGGAGAGTACCTGCAAGTAACTTCTCTCTTTATACCTGCATTCCACAAGTAATCATTGAATTCATTTGAAAAATACTATCCCCCTCCATCTGACCTTAGTCTCTTCAATTTTTGACCTGTAATCCTTTCTGCATATGCATGATAATGTTTAAATGTATTAAACACTTCTGACTTTTCTTTAATCACATAAATTGTGATCCATCTGGTAGCATCATCAACATAAATGACATAATATCTTGAACCATTTATACTAAAGTCCTTTGAAGGACCCCACACATCTGTATGCACTAACTCAAGTCTTTCTGAATACATAAACCCATGCTTGGAATAGGATTGCTTATGAGCCTTACCTAATTGACATGCCTCACATCTGTATGTCATGTGTTGACCTGCAATGTTAGGCAACCCAAGCACTGAATCATTGTTAATCATTTCTTTAATACCTCTCTCATTGAAGTGTCCAAGTCTTTTATGCCAAAGATCCAATTCTGACACCTTCTGCTCTCCATATGTGAACATAGCATGTCCAACATTTCCTTGTACCTTCAATGTGAAGAGCCTTCCTTCTTTCTTTCCTGTAACAACCTGTTTATACCCTTGACTAGGGTCTTCAACATATACTCCATCATTAGTGAATCTTACCTCATATCCTTTCTCCACAATTTGACCTACACTGATCAAATTCTTTGGAATTGTGGGAACATAAAGAACCTTACTCAGAAGAGTGCTCCCATATTTAGCCTTGACTGAACCAATTGACTTTACCTTATGCTTTGTATTATCACCTGTCTGAACTGTATGATTAATTGCATTATGATCTAGATCGGTCATCAAAGCAATATTTCCACTTAAATGATTACTACATCCTGAATCAATGTAAAACGCTCTCATGTCCTCATGTGAGGTTTCATATGTTGCATTCATAATGAGAGTCGAATCCTCCTTCTGATCTGATGCATAGTTATAGTAGGTGTTATTATAGGATTGATTTTGGAAGCTTCTTCCTCCACCTCTTCCAAAAGAATTCCTACCACCTCTACCTCTGAACTTTCCTCTCTGAAATCTACCACCTCTTGCTCTTTGATTAAAGTTCTGATAATTACTATTATTCTGATTATTGTGCCAACAATCATGAGATAGATGATTGGTCTTACCACATATCCAACAAGCTCTTGCATTATCTTTGTTGTGTCTGCCTCTTCCTCTACTTCTGCCATTTCCTTTTCCTCTTATGAAATTTGCTTGGTTTGAAGTACCTTCTTCTTCACCTGATTGTTGCTTCCCTTTGTTAGCTTTCTTCTTGTCTTTAGAGTACATTGCATGACCTGCACTCTTATCAACATCTCCTTTGATATCATTCTCAAAAGTTAGCATATGACCTAACAATTGATTCAAATCAGGAGTAAAGTGATCTAATGAAAGTTCTGTAGATAAAATAAAAGGCTTCCACTTCTCATCTCCTCTTAGCCCTGTGAGAATTTGTCTTACCAATTTGTCTTCTTCAATATCTTCATCCACTGCTCCTAGAGAATCTGCAATGTCCTTCATCTTTGTCACATAATCAGAGATTGATTGTGAGGCCTTCTTCTTGAAGGTAGTAAATTCTGCCCATAGTGAAGCCTTCCTTGATTTGGTTGTGTTTTGGAAATGCTCCTCCAAAGCATTCCAAATGTCACATGCACTTTCAAGTCCTCTAATGTGAGGAAGCAAATAATCATTGACTGCCATGTAGATTATGCTCCTTGCTTGAGCATCCTTCTTCATCCAATTCTTCAAGTCTGCAAGCTCCTCTCTAGTTGGAACACTAGAGTCTCTAAATTCTGGCTTTTCTTCATCTCCTGTGATGTATCCCATCAGATCTTTGCTCATAAGATGAGCTTCCATCCTCATTGACCATGCAGGATAGTTCTCTCTATCCAGCTTCTCAATTTGGAGACTATCTCCCATTATTTCTTTACCTGTATTGTCAACTCTTAATCTTTATGAGAAATAAATGTACCTTGATTTTGAATCTCGCTTCCTTCTGATCCTTTTGATAGCTTCAATGTGTCTACCTTCAAGTTTTCTTCAACCTTTATCCTTTGCACCTTCAAGATGTAAAGATTTGTACTTCTGCAGTAGTCGGAGTCTTCTTCACTTCAATTTTGACACATCCTGCTCTGATACCACTGATGGAGAGTGTTAATCTCCAAAAGAACAAGTTAACCTTGAATTTAGACCACTTCTATATCAAGATCAACTTTAGACTCCACCAAATTTAGAGATCATTCACCAATTTATCAGAAAATTGATTATTCTGAAAAATTCAACTTCTCAGAAAAGTCTGCTGCAGATTAATCCTTAATTGACTAATCATTTGTGTAAGGTTTTTGATAAAACTTTGTAGACTACTTCGCCTTAAGGTTGCACACCTTCTCCAACTTAAATCTCTGCAAATGGTTTAGTATACTCTGAGAAATCATACAAACAAGTTACCTATGTGTAAAACACCTTCTCTGTAGTAGCGACTTTGACACCTGCAACTTCTTAGCTACAGCTCTCACAATGTCGAACCCGTTTGATCAAAATCTTTTAGCCATAGATGGCTTACCTTCCAACTTAGATTTTAAGCCCTCACTTGTGTAAAACTTTACACCACACGCTGAGTAATGTTCATTTCTCTGAACATGAAATCTGCGCCAGTTTTGTCGACTCTCAGAACATCATTACATATGAATGTTCCTAAACTAAATTCTCTCAACCTGATTACAATTAGCCTCTCAAATTCTAGCCATAGATAGATTAGCTATGGACTTAGAAACGTGCAGAAGGATTTCTCAAAAGATTAACCACAGAAGGAGCAGACAGCAAAACATCGGGCGCAAGTTTTCTTGATTTCACAGAAAATTACAATTGAGTGAAGTTGATGAAATCAACTCACTTCTCATGTGTCTAATGACACTCTCTACTACTCCTTTTCTCTTCCTATTCTCTATTCACATTCTATTCTACTTGCCCCGTCTTTTTAACAAACATTTATAGGCAAATATATACAATCTTATGACCAATCAAAAGTATGAGTCAGCTAATGTACATAAGTATACATATCTTTGGGTTTCTGAATATGTCCTTCCTTCAACCTTCTGAATTTGTTCTCTTCTTGACTCCTTGACTTCATTTCTTCATAATCCTTCAATTGATGATTGACATGCACCAACAGCTCCCCCTCAATCAGTAATTGAGGTTCCTCTCTATCTTCTTGATTCCTGCCATATCCTTGAATCTTTGTAGCTTTGGTCCATCTAGACTTTTTGTCATCATATCTGCAAGTTGATCTTTTGTAGGTGTATGCATAACCTCAATATCTTTATCTATGACCTTCTCTCTCAGAAAATGATATTGTATTTCAATATGCTTAGTTCTAGCATGAAACACAGGATTAGCTGCCGAATATAGAGAACTCATATTGTCTCCACAAACAATAGGAGTACTTTGAATCACATCAAACACCTTCATAAGTGTCTTTAGGCATATTACCTCCTTTGCAGCTTCCACCATACCTTTATATTCTGCTTCTGTAGATGACAAAGCAACTGTATGTTGCTTCTTAGAACACCATGAAATCAATTTGTCTCCTACATAGCACAAATATCCATGGGTTGATCTTCTATCATCTACATTACCTGCCCAATCTGCATCACTATATATCTTCACTCTTGTATCAGAAGTAAATCCATAGTACAACCCTTCTCTGAGTGTACCCTTGATGTACCTAAGTACTCTTTGTCCTCCAATCCAATGTTCCTTTCTAGGACAATGCATAAATTGTTAAGCACACCAACTGCATATGACAAATCAGGCCTTGTTAATGTAGCATAAATCAAGCTACCAACCAAACTTTGATAGAGCTTCATGTCTCTGAATTCTTCTCCTCCAAATCTAGACAATTTATGATTCACTTCCAAAGGTGTAGGTGCAACCCTGCAATCTTCCATTTTAAATTTGGTTAGCAAATTTTAAAGATACCTTCCTTGGTTCACATATACTCCATGTTGAGTATAAGAAATCTCCATTCCCAAGAAGAATGATAAGTTCCCCAAATCACTGATTTTAAACTCTTTCTCCATCTGCTTCTTGATCATTTGTATTCCTTTTTCATCTGTTCCTGTAAGTATTATGTCATCAACATAAATACAAACATAAATGAATCCATCTTCACTTGCTTTAACTAGCAAGCTACTATCTGCCTTTGATGCTTGAATCCAAGATCATTCAAGAACTTTACAAGGCTATAATTCCATGCCCTTGGGGCCTGCTTTAATCCATACAAAGCTCTCTTGAGCTTACACACATAATTTGGATTCACTTGATCTTTGAATCCATCTGGTTGCTCCATGTAAACTTCATCTGAAATGTAACCATTCCAAAAAGCATTTTTAACATCTAATTGAGATAACTTCCAACCTTTGCAAGCAGCAATTGCTATGAGGGTTCTGATTGTTGTCATTTTTGCCACAGGACTATAAGTCTCATCATAGTCCACTCCATATGTCTGTGCATACCCTTTCACAACAAGTCTAGCTTTGTACCTAGACACACTTCCATCTGCAAATCTTTTTGTTTTGTAAACCCACTTACATCCAATAATTTTCTGGCTATTAGGTTTAGGAACCAGATCCCAAGTCTGATTCTCTATCAATGCATCATACTCCTCTTGCATAGCTTCTTCCCAATTTCTCTTGCCTTTGGCTTCATCATATGTAGATGGATCTTCATCTGCTTTTATCAAATAAGCATAATCTTTAGTAGTCAAGAATGAGGTGTCATAGCTATACCTTGTAGGTTGCCATTTGTGCCTAGATGACCTCCTAACTTTTGCACTTCTTGAAGTCTCTGGTTCATCACATTCTGGATCAAATCTTGGCCTCTCTTCAACTTCAACCTGTACTTCATTATTCTCACTTTCATCAAATAATTGAATCTTTGCTTTACCTTTCCTTTGATCCACTACTTCTTCAACATCTGCATGTACATTGTATTTACCTGCATACCAAGTACCTTGCTCATCAAATGTAACATCCTTGGATACAAGGAATTGCTTTGTGGATGGACTCCACAACCTGTATCCCATTTGTTTATCATCATAACCAATGAATACATACTTTTCTGCCTTAGGCTCCAACTTATGCCTCAATTGAGATGGCACATATGCATATGCCAAACATCCAAATATTCTGCAATGATCCAAGGTAGGTCTCTTACCCCACCAAGCTTCATATGGTGTCATACCTTGCAAAGCTTTACAAGGCAATCTATTGACCAAATAAGTAGCTGTATTTACAGCCTCTGCCCACAAATGATTTGGGCAAATCATGGACCTTGCAAACTCAACAAGAGTCTGCTACCCCATTTTGTTGTTGAGCTTATTTCCTTGATCTTTGATCCATCTGGTTGCTCCATGTAAACTTCATCTGAAATGTACCATTCCAAAAAGCATTTTTAACATCTAATTGAGATAACTTCCAACCTTTGCAGCAAGCAATTGCTATGAGGGTTCTGATTGTTGTCATTTTTTGCCACAGGACTATAAGTCTCATCATAAGTCCACTCCATATGTCTGTGCATACCTTTCACAACAAGTCTAGCTTTGTACCTAGACACACTTCCATCTGCAAATCTTTTTGTTTTGTAAACCCACTTACATCCAATAATTTTCTGGCTATTAGGTTTAGGAACCAGATCCCAAGTCTGATTCTCTATCAATGCATCATACTCCTCTTGCATAGCTTCTTCCCAATTTCTCTTGCCTTTGGCTTCATCATATGTAGATGGATCTTCATCTGCTTTTATCAAATAAGCATAATCTTTAGTAGTCAAGAATGAGGTGTCATAGCTATACCTTGTAGGTTGCCATTTGTGCCTAGATGACCTCCTAACTTCTGCACTTCTTGAAGTCTCTGGTTCATCACATTCTGGATCAAATCTTGGCCTCTCTTCAACTTCAACCTGTACTTCATTATTCTCACTTTCATCAAATAATTGAATCTTTGCTTTACCTTTCCTTTGATCCACTACTTCTTCAACATCTGCATGTACATTGTATTTACCTGCATACCAAGTACCTTGCTCATCAAATGTAACATCCTTGGATACAAGGAATTGCTTTGTGGATGGACTCCACAACCTGTATCCCATTTGTTTATCATCATAACCAATGAATACATACTTTTCTGCCTTAGGCTCCAACTTATGCCTCAATTGAGATGGCACATATGCATATGCCAAACATCCAAATATTCTGCAATGATCCAAGGTAGGTCTCTTACCCCACCAAGCTTCATATGGTGTCATACCTTGCAAAGCTTTACAAGGCAATCTATTGACCAAATAAGTAGCTGTATTTACAGCCTCTGCCCACAAATGATTTGGGCAATTCTTCTCTTTCATCATGGACCTTGCAAACTCAACAAGAGTCCTATTTCTTCTTTCTGCTACCCCATTTTGTTGAGGAGAGTACCTGCAAGTAACTTCTCTCTTTATACCTGCATTCCACAAGTAATCATTGAATTCATTTGAAAAATACTCTCCCCCTCCATCTGACCTTAGTCTCTTCAATTTTTGACCTGTAATCCTTTCTGCATATGCATGATAATGTTTAAATGTATTAAACACTTCTGACTTTTCTTTAATCACATAAATTGTGATCCATCTGGTAGCATCATCAACATAAATGACATAATATCTTGAACCATTTATACTAAAGTCCTTTGAAGGACCCCACACATCTGTATGCACTAACTCAAGTCTTTCTGAATACATAAACCCATGCTTGGAATAGGATTGCTTATGAGCCTTACCTAATTGACATGCCTCACATCTGTATGTCATGTGTTGACCTGCAATGTTAGGCAACCCAAGCACTGAATCATTGTTAATCATTTCTTTAATACCTCTCTCATTGAAGTGTCCAAGTCTTTTATGCCAAAGATCCAATTCTGACACCTTCTGCTCTCCATATGTGAACATAGCATGTCCAACATTTCCTTGTACCTTCAATGTGAAGAGCCTTCCTTCTTTCTTTCCTGTAACAACCTGTTTATACCCTTGACTAGGGTCTTCAACATATACTCCATCATTAGTGAATCTTACCTCATATCCTTTCTCCACAATTTGACCTACACTGATCAAATTCTTTGGAATTGTGGGAACATAAAGAACCTTACTCAGAAGAGTGCTCCCATATTTAGCCTTGACTGAACCAATTGACTTTACCTTATGCTTTGTATTATCACCTGTCTGAACTGTATGATTAATTGCATTATGATCTAGATCGGTCATCAAAGCAATATTTCCACTTAAATGATTACTACATCCTGAATCAATGTAAAACACTCTCATGTCCTCATGTGAGGTTTCATATGTTGCATTCATAATGAGAGTCGAATCCTCCTTCTGATATGATGCATAGTTATAGTAGGTGTTATTATAGGATTGATTTTGGAAGCTTCTTCCTCCACCTCTTCCAAAAGAATTCCTACCACCTCTACCTCTGAAGTTTCCTCTCTGAAATCTACCACCTCTTGCTCTTTGATTAAAGTTCTGATAATTACTATTATTCTGATTATTGTGCCAACAATCATGAGATAGATGATTGGTCTTACCACATATCCAACAAGCTCTTGCATTATCTTTGTTGTGTCTGCCTCTTCCTCTACTTCTGCCATTTCCTTTTCCTCTTATGAAATTTGCTTGGTTTGAAGTACCTTCTTCTTCACCTGATTGTTGCTTCCCTTTGTTAGCTTTCTTCTTGTCTTTAGAGTACATTGCATGACCTGCACTCTTATCAACATCTCCTTTGATATCATTCTCAAAAGTTAGCATATGACCTAACAATTGATTCAAATCAGGAGTAAAGTGATCTAATGAAAGTTCTGTAGATAAAATAAAAGGCTTCCACTTCTCATCTCCTCTTAGCCCTGTGAGAATTTGTCTTACCAATTTGTCTTCTTCAATATCTTCATCCACTGCTCCTAGAGAATCTGCAATGTCCTTCATCTTTGTCACATAATCAGAGATTGATTGTGAGGCCTTCTTCTTGAAGGTAGTAAATTCTGCCCATAGTGAAGCCTTCCTTGATTTGGTTGTGTTTTGGAAATGCTCCTCCAAAGCATTCCAAATGTCACATGCACTTTCAAGTCCTCTAATGTGAGGAAGCAAATAATCATTGACTGCCATGTAGATTATGCTCCTTGCTTGAGCATCCTTCTTCATCCAATTCTTCAAGTCTGCAAGCTCCTCTCTAGTTGGAACACTAGAGTCTCTAAATTCTGGCTTTTCTTCATCTCCTGTGATGTATCCCATCAGATCTTTGCTCATAAGATGAGCTTCCATCCTCATTGACCATGCAGGATAGTTCTCTCTATCCAGCTTCTCAATTTGGAGACTATCTCCCATTATTTCTTTACCTGTATTGTCAACTCTTAATCTTTATGAGAAATAAATGTACCTTGATTTTGAATCTCGCTCCTTCTGATCCTTTTGATAGCTTCAATGTGTCTACCTTCAAGTTTTCTTCAACCTTTATCCTTTGCACCTTCAAGATGTAAAGATTTGTACTTCTGCAGTAGTCGGAGTCTTCTTCACTTCAATTTTGACACATCCTGCTCTGATACCACTGATGGAGAGTGTTAATCTCCAAAAGAACAAGTTAACCTTGAATTTAGACCACCTCTATATCAAGATCAACTTTAGACTCCACCAAATTTAGAGATCATTCACCAATTTATCAGAAAATTGATTATTCTGAAAAATTCAACTTCTCAGAAAAGTCTGCTGCAGATTAATCCTTAATTGACTAATCATTTGTGTAAGGTTTTTGATAAAACTTTGTAGACTACTTCGCCTTAAGGTTGCGCACCTTCTCCAACTTAAATCTCTGCAAATGGTTTAGTATACTCTGAGAAATCATACAAACAAGTTACCTATGTGTAAAACACCTTCTCTGTAGTAGCGACTTTGACACCTGCAACTTCTTAGCTACAGCTCTCACAATGTCGAACCCATTTGATCAAAATCTTTTAGCCATAGATGGCTTACCTTCCAACTTAGATTTTAAGCCCTCACTTGTGTAAAACTTTACACCACACACTGAGTAATGTTCATTTCTCTGAACATGAAATCTGCGCCAGTTTTGTCGACTCTCAGAACATCATTACATATGAATGTTCCTAAACTAAATTCTCTCAACCTGATTACAATTAGCCTCTCAAATTCTAGCCATAGATAGATTAGCTATGGACTTAGAAACGTGCAGAAGGATTTCTCAAAAGATTAACCACAGAAGGAGCAGACAGCAAAACATCGGGCGCAAGTTTTCTTGATTTCACAGAAAATTACAATTGAGTGAAGTTGATGAAATCAACTCACTTCTCATGTGTCTAATGACACTCTCTACTACTCCTTTTCTCTTCCTATTCTCTATTCACATTCTATTCTACTTGCCCCGTCTTTTTAACAAACATTTATAGGCAAATATATACAATCTTATGACCAATCAAAAGTATGAGTCAGCTAATGTACATATGTATACATATCTTTGGGTTTCTGAATATGTCCTTCCTTCAACCTTCTGAATTTGTTCTCTTCTTGACTCCTTGACTTCATTTCTTCATAATCCTTCAATTGATGATTGACATGCACCAACAGCTCCCCCTCAATCAGTAATTGAGGTTCTTCTCTATCTTCTTGATTCCTGCCATATCCTTGAATCTTTGTAGCTTTGGTCCATCTAGACTTTTTGTCATCATATCTGCAAGTTGATCTTTTGTAGGTGTATGCATAACCTCAATATCTTTATCTATGACCTTCTCTCTCAGAAAATGATATTGTATTTCAATATGCTTAGTTCTAGCATGAAACACAGGATTAGCTGCCGAATATAGAGAACTCATATTGTCTCCACAAACAATAGGAGTACTTTGAATCACATCAAACACCTTCATAAGTGTCTTTAGGCATATTACCTCCTTTGCAGCTTCCACCATACCTTTATATTCTGCTTCTGTAGATGACAAAGCAACTGTATGTTGCTTCTTAGAACACCATGAAATCAATTTGTCTCCTACATAGCACAAATATCCATGGGTTGATCTTCTATCATCTACATTACCTGCCCAATCTGCATCACTATATATCTTCACTCTTGTATCAGAAGTAAATCCATAGTACAACCCTTCTCTGAGTGTACCCTTGATGTACCTAAGTACTCTTTGTCCTCCAATCCAATGTTCCTTTCTAGGACAATGCATAAATTGTGAAAGCACACCAACTGCATATGACAAATCAGGCCTTGTTAATGTAGCATAAATCAAGCTACCAACCAAACTTTGATAGAGCGTCATGTCTCTGAATTCTTCTCCTCCAAATCTAGACAATTTATGATTCACTTCCAAAGGTGTAGGTGCAACCCTGCAATCTTCCATTTTAAATTTGGTTAGCAAATTTTTAAGATACCTTCCTTGGTTCACATATACTCCATGTTGAGTATAAGAAATCTCCATTCCCAAGAAGAATGATAAGTTCCCCAAATCACTGATTTTAAACTCTTTCTCCATCTGCTTCTTGATCATTTGTATTCCTTTTTCATCTGTTCCTGTAAGTATTATGTCATCAACATAAATACAAACATAAATGAATCCATCTTCACTTGCTTTAACTAGCAAGCTACTATCTGCCTTTGATGCTTGAAATCCAAGATCATTCAAGAACTTTACAAGGCTATAATTCCATGCCCTTGGGGCCTGCTTTAATCCATACAAAGCTCTCTTGAGCTTACACACATAATTTGGATTCACTTGATCTTTGAATCCATCTGGTTGCTCCATGTAAACTTCATCTGAAATGTAACCATTCAAAAAAGCATTTTTAACATCTAATTGAGATAACTTCCAACCTTTGCAAGCAGCAATTGCTATGAGGGTTCTGATTGTTGTCATTTTTGCCACAGGACTATAAGTCTCATCATAGTCCACTCCATATGTCTGTGCATACCCTTTCACAACAAGTCTAGCTTTGTACCTAGACACACTTCCATCTGCAAATCTTTTTGTTTTGTAAACCCACTTACATCCAATAATTTTCTGGCTATTAGGTTTAGGAACCAGATCCCAAGTCTGATTCTCTATCAATGCATCATACTCCTCTTGCATAGCTTCTTCCCAATTTCTCTTGCCTTTGGCTTCATCATATGTAGATGGATCTTCATCTGCTTTTATCAAATAAGCATAATCTTTAGTAGTCAAGAATGAGGTGTCATAGCTATACCTTGTAGGTTGCCATTTGTGCCTAGATGACCTCCTAACTTCTGCACTTCTTGAAGTCTCTGGTTCATCACATTCTGGATCAAATCTTGGCCTCTCTTCAACTTCAACCTGTACTTCATTATTCTCACTTTCATCAAATAATTGAATCTTTGCTTTACCTTTCCTTTGATCCACTACTTCTTCAACATCTGCATGTACATTGTATTTACCTGCATACCAAGTACCTTGCTCATCAAATGTAACATCCTTGGATACAAGGAATTGCTTTGTGGATGGACTCCACAACCTGTATCCCATTTGTTTATCATCATAACCAATGAATACATACTTTTCTGCCTTAGGCTCCAACTTATGCCTCAATTGAGATGGCACATATGCATATGCCAAACATCCAAATATTCTGCAATGATCCAAGGTAGGTCTCTTACCCCACCAAGCTTCATATGGTGTCATACCTTGCAAAGCTTTACAAGGCAATCTATTGACCAAATAAGTAGCTGTATTTACAGCCTCTGCCCACAAATGATTTGGGCAATTCTTCTCTTTCATCATGGACCTTGCAAACTCAACAAGAGTCCTATTTCTTCTTTCTGCTACCCCATTTTGTTGAGGAGAGTACCTGCAAGTAACTTCTCTCTTTATACCTGCATTCCACAAGTAATCATTGAATTCATTTGAAAAATACTCTCCCCCTCCATCTGACCTTAGTCTCTTCAATTTTTGACCTGTAATCCTTTCTGCATATGCATGATAATGTTTAAATGTATTAAACACTTCTGACTTTTCTTTAATCACATAAATTGTGATCCATCTGGTAGCATCATCAACATAAATGACATAATATCTTGAACCATTTATACTAAAGTCCTTTGAAGGACCCCACACATCTGTATGCACTAACTCAAGTCTTTCTGAATACATAAACCCATGCTTGGAATAGGATTGCTTATGAGCCTTACCTAATTGACATGCCTCACATCTGTATGTCATGTGTTGACCTGCAATGTTAGGCAACCCAAGCACTGAATCATTGTTAATCATTTCTTTAATACCTCTCTCATTGAAGTGTCCAAGTCTTTTATGCCAAAGATCCAATTCTGACACCTTCTGCTCTCCATATGTGAACATAGCATGTCCAACATTTCCTTGTACCTTCAATGTGAAGAGCCTTCCTTCTTTCTTTCCTGTAACAACCTGTTTATACCCTTGACTAGGGTCTTCAACATATACTCCATCATTAGTGAATCTTACCTCATATCCTTTCTCCACAATTTGACCTACACTGATCAAATTCTTTGGAATTGTGGGAACATAAAGAACCTTACTCAGAAGAGTGCTCCCATATTTAGCCTTGACTGAACCAATTGACTTTACCTTATGCTTTGTATTATCACCTGTCTGAACTGTATGATTAATTGCATTATGATCTAGATCGGTCATCAAAGCAATATTTCCACTTAAATGATTACTACATCCTGAATCAATGTAAAACACTCTCATGTCCTCATGTGAGGTTTCATATGTTGCATTCATAATGAGAGTCGAATCCTCCTTCTGATCTGATGCATAGTTATAGTAGGTGTTATTATAGGATTGATTTTGGAAGCTTCTTCCTCCACCTCTTCCAAAAGAATTCCTACCACCTCTACCTCTGAACTTTCCTCTCTGAAATCTACCACCTCTTGCTCTTTGATTAAAGTTCTGATAATTACTATTATTCTGATTATTGTGCCAACAATCATGAGATAGATGATTGGTCTTACCACATATCCAACAAGCTCTTGCATTATCTTTGTTGTGTCTGCCTCTTCCTCTACTTCTGCCATTTCCTTTTCCTCTTATGAAATTTGCTTGGTT
This sequence comes from Ceratopteris richardii, assembly GCA_020310875.1. NCBI lineage: Eukaryota > Viridiplantae > Streptophyta > Polypodiopsida > Polypodiales > Pteridaceae > Ceratopteris > Ceratopteris richardii. Next base: position 25,569 of record MU261100.1, on the reverse strand, counting down.
TGAAGTACCTTCTTCTTCACCTGATTGTTGCTTCCCTTTGTTAGCTTTCTTCTTGTCTTTAGAGTACATTGCATGACCTGCACTCTTATCAACATCTCCTTTGATATCATTCTCAAAAGTTAGCATATGACCTAACAATTGATTCAAATCAGGAGTAAAGTGATCTAATGAAAGTTCTGTAGATAAAATAAAAGGCTTCCACTTCTCATCTCCTCTTAGCCCTGTGAGAATTTGTCTTACCAATTTGTCTTCTTCAATATCTTCATCCACTGCTCCTAGAGAATCTGCAATGTCCTTCATCTTTGTCACATAATCAGAGATTGATTGTGAGGCCTTCTTCTTGAAGGTAGTAAATTCTGCCCATAGTGAAGCCTTCCTTGATTTGGTTGTGTTTTGGAAATGCTCCTCCAAAGCATTCCAAATGTCACATGCACTTTCAAGTCCTCTAATGTGAGGAAGCAAATAATCATTGACTGCCATGTAGATTATGCTCCTTGCTTGAGCATCCTTCTTCATCCAATTCTTCAAGTCTGCAAGCTCCTCTCTAGTTGGAACACTAGAGTCTCTAAATTCTGGCTTTTCTTCATCTCCTGTGATGTATCCCATCAGATCTTTGCTCATAAGATGAGCTTCCATCCTCATTGACCATGCAGGATAGTTCTCTCTATCCAGCTTCTCAATTTGGAGACTATCTCCCATTATTTCTTTACCTGTATTGTCAACTCTTAATCTTTATGAGAAATAAATGTACCTTGATTTTGAATCTCGCTCCTTCTGATCCTTTTGATAGCTTCAATGTGTCTACCTTCAAGTTTTCTTCAACCTTTATCCTTTGCACCTTCAAGATGTAAAGATTTGTACTTCTGCAGTAGTCGGAGTCTTCTTCACTTCAATTTTGACACATCCTGCTCTGATACCACTGATGGAGAGTGTTAATCTCCAAAAGAACAAGTTAACCTTGAATTTAGACCACCTCTATATCAAGATCAACTTTAGACTCCACCAAATTTAGAGATCATTCACCAATTTATCAGAAAATTGATTATTCTGAAAAATTCAACTTCTCAGAAAAGTCTGCTGCAGATTAATCCTTAATTGACTAATCATTTGTGTAAGGTTTTTGATAAAACTTTGTAGACTACTTCGCCTTAAGGTTGCGCACCTTCTCCAACTTAAATCTCTGCAAATGGTTTAGTATACTCTGAGAAATCATACAAACAAGTTACCTATGTGTAAAACACCTTCTCTGTAGTAGCGACTTTGACACCTGCAACTTCTTAGCTACAGCTCTCACAATGTCGAACCCGTTTGATCAAAATCTTTTAGCCATAGATGGCTTACCTTCCAACTTAGATTTTAAGCCCTCACTTGTGTAAAACTTTACACCACACACTGAGTAATGTTCATTTCTCTGAACATGAAATCTGCGCCAGTTTTGTCGACTCTCAGAACATCATTACATATGAATGTTCCTAAACTAAATTCTCTCAACCTGATTACAATTAGCCTCTCAAATTCTAGCCATAGATAGATTAGCTATGGACTTAGAAACGTGCAGAAGGATTTCTCAAAAGATTAACCACAGAAGGAGCAGACAGCAAAACATCGGGCGCAAGTTTTCTTGATTTCACAGAAAATTACAATTGAGTGAAGTTGATGAAATCAACTCACTTCTCATGTGTCTAATGACACTCTCTACTACTCCTTTTCTCTTCCTATTCTCTATTCACATTCTATTCTACTTGCCCCGTCTTTTTAACAAACATTTATAGGCAAATATATACAATCTTATGACCAATCAAAAGTATGAGTCAGCTAATGTACATATGTATACATATCTTTGGGTTTCTGAATATGTCCTTCCTTCAACCTTCTGAATTTGTTCTCTTCTTGACTCCTTGACTTCATTTCTTCATAATCCTTCAATTGATGATTGACATGCACCAACAGCTCCCCCTCAATCAGTAATTGAGGTTCTTCTCTATCTTCTTGATTCCTGCCATATCCTTGAATCTTTGTAGCTTTGGTCCATCTAGACTTTTTGTCATCATATCTGCAAGTTGATCTTTTGTAGGTGTATGCATAACCTCAATATCTTTATCTATGACCTTCTCTCTCAGAAAATGATATTGTATTTCAATATGCTTAGTTCTAGCATGAAACACAGGATTAGCTGCCGAATATAGAGAACTCATATTGTCTCCACAAACAATAGGAGTACTTTGAATCACATCAAACACCTTCATAAGTGTCTTTAGGCATATTACCTCCTTTGCAGCTTCCACCATACCTTTATATTCTGCTTCTGTAGATGACAAAGCAACTGTATGTTGCTTCTTAGAACACCATGAAATCAATTTGTCTCCTACATAGCACAAATATCCATGGGTTGATCTTCTATCATCTACATTACCTGCCCAATCTGCATCACTATATATCTTCACTCTTGTATCAGAAGTAAATCCATAGTACAACCCTTCTCTGAGTGTACCCTTGATGTACCTAAGTACTCTTTGTCCTCCAATCCAATGTTCCTTTCTAGGACAATGCATAAATTGTGAAAGCACACCAACTGCATATGACAAATCAGGCCTTGTTAATGTAGCATAAATCAAGCTACCAACCAAACTTTGATAGAGCTTCATGTCTCTGAATTCTTCTCCTCCAAATCTAGACAATTTATGATTCACTTCCAAAGGTGTAGGTGCAACCCTGCAATCTTCCATTTTAAATTTGGTTAGCAAATTTTTAAGATACCTTCCTTGGTTCACATATACTCCATGTTGAGTATAAGAAATCTCCATTCCCAAGAAGAATGATAAGTTCCCCAAATCACTGATTTTAAACTCTTTCTCCATCTGCTTCTTGATCATTTGTATTCCTTTTTCATCTGTTCCTGTAAGTATTATGTCATCAACATAAATACAAACATAAATGAATCCATCTTCACTTGCTTTAACTAGCAAGCTACTATCTGCCTTTGATGCTTGAAATCCAAGATCATTCAAGAACTTTACAAGGCTATAATTCCATGCCCTTGGGGCCTGCTTTAATCCATACAAAGCTCTCTTGAGCTTACACACATAATTTGGATTCACTTGATCTTTGAATCCATCTGGTTGCTCCATGTAAACTTCATCTGAAATGTAACCATTCAAAAAAGCATTTTTAACATCTAATTGAGATAACTTCCAACCTTTGCAAGCAGCAATTGCTATGAGGGTTCTGATTGTTGTCATTTTTGCCACAGGACTATAAGTCTCATCATAGTCCACTCCATATGTCTGTGCATACCCTTTCACAACAAGTCTAGCTTTGTACCTAGACACACTTCCATCTGCAAATCTTTTTGTTTTGTAAACCCACTTACATCCAATAATTTTCTGGCTATTAGGTTTAGGAACCAGATCCCAAGTCTGATTCTCTATCAATGCATCATACTCCTCTTGCATAGCTTCTTCCCAATTTCTCTTGCCTTTGGCTTCATCATATGTAGATGGATCTTCATCTGCTTTTATCAAATAAGCATAATCTTTAGTAGTCAAGAATGAGGTGTCATAGCTATACCTTGTAGGTTGCCATTTGTGCCTAGATGACCTCCTAACTTCTGCACTTCTTGAAGTCTCTGGTTCATCACATTCTGGATCAAATCTTGGCCTCTCTTCAACTTCAACCTGTACTTCATTATTCTCACTTTCATCAAATAATTGAATCTTTGCTTTACCTTTCCTTTGATCCACTACTTCTTCAACATCTGCATGTACATTGTATTTACCTGCATACCAAGTACCTTGCTCATCAAATGTAACATCCTTGGATACAAGGAATTGCTTTGTGGATGGACTCCACAACCTGTATCCCATTTGTTTATCATCATAACCAATGAATACATACTTTTCTGCCTTAGGCTCCAACTTATGCCTCAATTGAGATGGCACATATGCATATGCCAAACATCCAAATATTCTGCAATGATCCAAGGTAGGTCTCTTACCCCACCAAGCTTCATATGGTGTCATACCTTGCAAAGCTTTACAAGGCAATCTATTGACCAAATAAGTAGCTGTATTTACAGCCTCTGCCCACAAATGATTTGGGCAATTCTTCTCTTTCATCATGGACCTTGCAAACTCAACAAGAGTCCTATTTCTTCTTTCTGCTACCCCATTTTGTTGAGGAGAGTACCTGCAAGTAACTTCTCTCTTTATACCTGCATTCCACAAGTAATCATTGAATTCATTTGAAAAATACTCTCCCCCTCCATCTGACCTTAGTCTCTTCAATTTTTGACCTGTAATCCTTTCTGCATATGCATGATAATGTTTAAATGTATTAAACACTTCTGACTTTTCTTTAATCACATAAATTGTGATCCATCTGGTAGCATCATCAACATAAATGACATAATATCTTGAACCATTTATACTAAAGTCCTTTGAAGGACCCCACACATCTGTATGCACTAACTCAAGTCTTTCTGAATACATAAACCCATGCTTGGAATAGGATTGCTTATGAGCCTTACCTAATTGACATGCCTCACATCTGTATGTCATGTGTTGACCTGCAATGTTAGGCAACCCAAGCACTGAATCATTGTTAATCATTTCTTTAATACCTCTCTCATTGAAGTGTCCAAGTCTTTTATGCCAAAGATCCAATTCTGACACCTTCTGCTCTCCATATGTGAACATAGCATGTCCAACATTTCCTTGTACCTTCAATGTGAAGAGCCTTCCTTCTTTCTTTCCTGTAACAACCTGTTTATACCCTTGACTAGGGTCTTCAACATATACTCCATCATTAGTGAATCTTACCTCATATCCTTTCTCCACAATTTGACCTACACTGATCAAATTCTTTGGAATTGTGGGAACATAAAGAACCTTACTCAGAAGAGTGCTCCCATATTTAGCCTTGACTGAACCAATTGACTTTACCTTATGCTTTGTATTATCACCTGTCTGAACTGTATGATTAATTGCATTATGATCTAGATCGGTCATCAAAGCAATATTTCCACTTAAATGATTACTACATCCTGAATCAATGTAAAACACTCTCATGTCCTCATGTGAGGTTTCATATGTTGCATTCATAATGAGAGTCGAATCCTCCTTCTGATCTGATGCATAGTTATAGTAGGTGTTATTATAGGATTGATTTTGGAAGCTTCTTCCTCCACCTCTTCCAAAAGAATTCCTACCACCTCTACCTCTGAACTTTCCTCTCTGAAATCTACCACCTCTTGCTCTTTGATTAAAGTTCTGATAATTACTATTATTCTGATTATTGTGCCAACAATCATGAGATAGATGATTGGTCTTACCACATATCCAACAAGCTCTTGCATTATCTTTGTTGTGTCTGCCTCTTCCTCTACTTCTGCCATTTCCTTTTCCTCTTATGAAATTTGCTTGGTTTGAAGTACCTTCTTCTTCACCTGATTGTTGCTTCCCTTTGTTAGCTTTCTTCTTGTCTTTAGAGTACATTGCATGACCTGCACTCTTATCAACATCTCCTTTGATATCATTCTCAAAAGTTAGCATATGACCTAACAATTGATTCAAATCAGGAGTAAAGTGATCTAATGAAAGTTCTGTAGATAAAATAAAAGGCTTCCACTTCTCATCTCCTCTTAGCCCTGTGAGAATTTGTCTTACCAATTTGTCTTCTTCAATATCTTCATCCACTGCTCCTAGAGAATCTGCAATGTCCTTCATCTTTGTCACATAATCAGAGATTGATTGTGAGGCCTTCTTCTTGAAGGTAGTAAATTCTGCCCATAGTGAAGCCTTCCTTGATTTGGTTGTGTTTTGGAAATGCTCCTCCAAAGCATTCCAAATGTCACATGCACTTTCAAGTCCTCTAATGTGAGGAAGCAAATAATCATTGACTGCCATGTAGATTATGCTCCTTGCTTGAGCATCCTTCTTCATCCAATTCTTCAAGTCTGCAAGCTCCTCTCTAGTTGGAACACTAGAGTCTCTAAATTCTGGCTTTTCTTCATCTCCTGTGATGTATCCCATCAGATCTTTGCTCATAAGATGAGCTTCCATCCTCATTGACCATGCAGGATAGTTCTCTCTATCCAGCTTCTCAATTTGGAGACTATCTCCCATTATTTCTTTACCTGTATTGTCAACTCTTAATCTTTATGAGAAATAAATGTACCTTGATTTTGAATCTCGCTCCTTCTGATCCTTTTGATAGCTTCAATGTGTCTACCTTCAAGTTTTCTTCAACCTTTATCCTTTGCACCTTCAAGATGTAAAGATTTGTACTTCTGCAGTAGTCGGAGTCTTCTTCACTTCAATTTTGACACATCCTGCTCTGATACCACTGATGGAGAGTGTTAATCTCCAAAAGAACAAGTTAACCTTGAATTTAGACCACCTCTATATCAAGATCAACTTTAGACTCCACCAAATTTAGAGATCATTCACCAATTTATCAGAAAATTGATTATTCTGAAAAATTCAACTTCTCAGAAAAGTCTGCTGCAGATTAATCCTTAATTGACTAATCATTTGTGTAAGGTTTTTGATAAAACTTTGTAGACTACTTCGCCTTAAGGTTGCGCACCTTCTCCAACTTAAATCTCTGCAAATGGTTTAGTATACTCTGAGAAATCATACAAACAAGTTACCTATGTGTAAAACACCTTCTCTGTAGTAGCGACTTTGACACCTGCAACTTCTTAGCTACAGCTCTCACAATGTCGAACCCGTTTGATCAAAATCTTTTAGCCATAGATGGCTTACCTTCCAACTTAGATTTTAAGCCCTCACTTGTGTAAAACTTTACACCACACACTGAGTAATGTTCATTTCTCTGAACATGAAATCTGCGCCAGTTTTGTCGACTCTCAGAACATCATTACATATGAATGTTCCTAAACTAAATTCTCTCAACCTGATTACAATTAGCCTCTCAAATTCTAGCCATAGATAGATTAGCTATGGACTTAGAAACGTGCAGAAGGATTTCTCAAAAGATTAACCACAGAAGGAGCAGACAGCAAAACATCGGGCGCAAGTTTTCTTGATTTCACAGAAAATTACAATTGAGTGAAGTTGATGAAATCAACTCACTTCTCATGTGTCTAATGACACTCTCTACTACTCCTTTTCTCTTCCTATTCTCTATTCACATTCTATTCTACTTGCCCCGTCTTTTTAACAAACATTTATAGGCAAATATATACAATCTTATGACCAATCAAAAGTATGAGTCAGCTAATGTACATATGTATACATATCTTTGGGTTTCTGAATATGTCCTTCCTTCAACCTTCTGAATTTGTTCTCTTCTTGACTCCTTGACTTCATTTCTTCATAATCCTTCAATTGATGATTGACATGCACCAACAGCTCCCCCTCAATCAGTAATTGAGGTTCTTCTCTATCTTCTTGATTCCTGCCATATCCTTGAATCTTTGTAGCTTTGGTCCATCTAGACTTTTTGTCATCATATCTGCAAGTTGATCTTTTGTAGGTGTATGCATAACCTCAATATCTTTATCTATGACCTTCTCTCTCAGAAAATGATATTGTATTTCAATATGCTTAGTTCTAGCATGAAACACAGGATTAGCTGCCGAATATAGAGAACTCATATTGTCTCCACAAACAATAGGAGTACTTTGAATCACATCAAACACCTTCATAAGTGTCTTTAGGCATATTACCTCCTTTGCAGCTTCCACCATACCTTTATATTCTGCTTCTGTAGATGACAAAGCAACTGTATGTTGCTTCTTAGAACACCATGAAATCAATTTGTCTCCTACATAGCACAAATATCCATGGGTTGATCTTCTATCATCTACATTACCTGCCCAATCTGCATCACTATATATCTTCACTCTTGTATCAGAAGTAAATCCATAGTACAACCCTTCTCTGAGTGTACCCTTGATGTACCTAAGTACTCTTTGTCCTCCAATCCAATGTTCCTTTCTAGGACAATGCATAAATTGTGAAAGCACACCAACTGCATATGACAAATCAGGCCTTGTTAATGTAGCATAAATCAAGCTACCAACCAAACTTTGATAGAGCTTCATGTCTCTGAATTCTTCTCCTCCAAATCTAGACAATTTATGATTCACTTCCAAAGGTGTAGGTGCAACCCTGCAATCTTCCATTTTAAATTTGGTTAGCAAATTTTTAAGATACCTTCCTTGGTTCACATATACTCCATGTTGAGTATAAGAAATCTCCATTCCCAAGAAGAATGATAAGTTCCCCAAATCACTGATTTTAAACTCTTTCTCCATCTGCTTCTTGATCATTTGTATTCCTTTTTCATCTGTTCCTGTAAGTATTATGTCATCAACATAAATACAAACATAAATGAATCCATCTTCACTTGCTTTAACTAGCAAGCTACTATCTGCCTTTGATGCTTGAAATCCAAGATCATTCAAGAACTTTACAAGGCTATAATTCCATGCCCTTGGGGCCTGCTTTAATCCATACAAAGCTCTCTTGAGCTTACACACATAATTTGGATTCACTTGATCTTTGAATCCATCTGGTTGCTCCATGTAAACTTCATCTGAAATGTAACCATTCAAAAAAGCATTTTTAACATCTAATTGAGATAACTTCCAACCTTTGCAAGCAGCAATTGCTATGAGGGTTCTGATTGTTGTCATTTTTGCCACAGGACTATAAGTCTCATCATAGTCCACTCCATATGTCTGTGCATACCCTTTCACAACAAGTCTAGCTTTGTACCTAGACACACTTCCATCTGCAAATCTTTTTGTTTTGTAAACCCACTTACATCCAATAATTTTCTGGCTATTAGGTTTAGGAACCAGATCCCAAGTCTGATTCTCTATCAATGCATCATACTCCTCTTGCATAGCTTCTTCCCAATTTCTCTTGCCTTTGGCTTCATCATATGTAGATGGATCTTCATCTGCTTTTATCAAATAAGCATAATCTTTAGTAGTCAAGAATGAGGTGTCATAGCTATACCTTGTAGGTTGCCATTTGTGCCTAGATGACCTCCTAACTTCTGCACTTCTTGAAGTCTCTGGTTCATCACATTCTGGATCAAATCTTGGCCTCTCTTCAACTTCAACCTGTACTTCATTATTCTCACTTTCATCAAATAATTGAATCTTTGCTTTACCTTTCCTTTGATCCACTACTTCTTCAACATCTGCATGTACATTGTATTTACCTGCATACCAAGTACCTCGCTCATCAAATGTAACATCCTTGGATACAAGGAATTGCTTTGTGGATGGACTCCACAACCTGTATCCCATTTGTTTATCATCATAACCAATGAATACATACTTTTCTGCCTTAGGCTCCAACTTATGCCTCAATTGAGATGGCACATATGCATATGCCAAACATCCAAATATTCTGCAATGATCCAAGGTAGGTCTCTTACCCCACCAAGCTTCATATGGTGTCATACCTTGCAAAGCTTTACAAGGCAATCTATTGACCAAATAAGTAGCTGTATTTACAGCCTCTGCCCACAAATAATTTGGGCAATTCTTCTCTTTCATCATGGACCTTGCAAACTCAACAAGAGTCCTATTTCTTCTTTCTGCTACCCCATTTTGTTGAGGAGAGTACCTGCAAGTAACTTCTCTCTTTATACCTGCATTCCACAAGTAATCATTGAATTCATTTGAAAAATACTCTCCCCCTCCATCTGACCTTAGTCTCTTCAATTTTTGACCTGTAATCCTTTCTGCATATGCATGATAATGTTTAAATGTATTAAACACTTCTGACTTTTCTTTAATCACATAAATTGTGATCCATCTGGTAGCATCATCAACATAAATGACATAATATCTTGAACCATTTATACTAAAGTCCTTTGAAGGACCCCACACATCTGTATGCACTAACTCAAGTCTTTCTGAATACATAAACCCATGCTTGGAATAGGATTGCTTATGAGCCTTACCTAATTGACATGCCTCACATCTGTATGTCATGTGTTGACCTGCAATGTTAGGCAACCCAAGCACTGAATCATTGTTAATCATTTCTTTAATACCTCTCTCATTGAAGTGTCCAAGTCTTTTATGCCAAAGATCCAATTCTGACACCTTCTGCTCTCCATATGTGAACATAGCATGTCCAACATTTCCTTGTACCTTCAATGTGAAGAGCCTTCCTTCTTTCTTTCCTGTAACAACCTGTTTATACCCTTGACTAGGGTCTTCAACATATACTCCATCATTAGTGAATCTTACCTCATATCCTTTCTCCACAATTTGACCTACACTGATCAAATTCTTTGGAATTGTGGGAACATAAAGAACCTTACTCAGAAGAGTGCTCCCATATTTAGCCTTGACTGAACCAATTGACTTTACCTTATGCTTTGTATTATCACCTGTCTGAACTGTATGATTAATTGCATTATGATCTAGATCGGTCATCAAAGCAATATTTCCACTTAAATGATTACTACATCCTGAATCAATGTAAAACACTCTCATGTCCTCATGTGAGGTTTCATATGTTGCATTCATAATGAGAGTCGAATCCTCCTTCTGATCTGATGCATAGTTATAGTAGGTGTTATTATAGGATTGATTTTGGAAGCTTCTTCCTCCACCTCTTCCAAAAGAATTCCTACCACCTCTACCTCTGAACTTTCCTCTCTGAAATCTACCACCTCTTGCTCTTTGATTAAAGTTCTGATAATTACTATTATTCTGATTATTGTGCCAACAATCATGAGATAGATGATTGGTCTTACCACATATCCAACAAGCTCTTGCATTATCTTTGTTGTGTCTGCCTCTTCCTCTACTTCTGCCATTTCCTTTTCCTCTTATGAAATTTGCTTGGTTTGAAGTACCTTCTTCTTCACCTGATTGTTGCTTCCCTTTGTTAGCTTTCTTCTTGTCTTTAGAGTACATTGCATGACCTGCACTCTTATCAACATCTCCTTTGATATCATTCTCAAAAGTTAGCATATGACCTAACAATTGATTCAAATCAGGAGTAAAGTGATCTAATGAAAGTTCTGTAGATAAAATAAAAGGCTTCCACTTCTCATCTCCTCTTAGCCGTGTGAGAATTTGTCTTACCAATTTGTCTTCTTCAATATCTTCATCCACTGCTCCTAGAGAATCTGCAATGTCCTTCATCTTTGTCACATAATCAGAGATTGATTGTGAGGCCTTCTTCTTGAAGGTAGTAAATTCTGCCCATAGTGAAGCCTTCCTTGATTTGGTTGTGTTTTGGAAATGCTCCTCCAAAGCATTCCAAATGTCACATGCACTTTCAAGTCCTCTAATGTGAGGAAGCAAATAATCATTGACTGCCATGTAGATTATGCTCCTTGCTTGAGCATCCTTCTTCATCCAATTCTTCAAGTCTGCAAGCTCCTCTCTAGTTGGAACACTAGAGTCTCTAAATTCTGGCTTTTCTTCATCTCCTGTGATGTATCCCATCAGATCTTTGCTCATAAGATGAGCTTCCATCCTCATTGACCATGCAGGATAGTTCTCTCTATCCAGCTTCTCAATTTGGAGACTATCTCCCATTATTTCTTTACCTGTATTGTCAACTCTTAATCTTTATGAGAAATAAATGTACCTTGATTTTGAATCTCGCTCCTTCTGATCCTTTTGATAGCTTCAATGTGTCTACCTTCAAGTTTTCTTCAACCTTTATCCTTTGCACCTTCAAGATGTAAAGATTTGTACTTCTGCAGTAGTCGGAGTCTTCTTCACTTCAATTTTGACACATCCTGCTCTGATACCACTGATGGAGAGTGTTAATCTCCAAAAGAACAAGTTAACCTTGAATTTAGACCACCTCTATATCAAGATCAACTTTAGACTCCACCAAATTTAGAGATCATTCACCAATTTATCAGAAAATTGATTATTCTGAAAAATTCAACTTCTCAGAAAAGTCTGCTGCAGATTAATCCTTAATTGACTAATCATTTGTGTAAGGTTTTTGATAAAACTTTGTAGACTACTTTGCCTTAAGGTTGCGCACCTTCTCCAACTTAAATCTCTGCAAATGGTTTAGTATACTCTGAGAAATCATACAAACAAGTTACCTATGTGTAAAACACCTTCTCTGTAGTAGCGACTTTGACACCTGCAACTTCTTAGCTACAGCTCTCACAATGTCGAACCCGTTTGATCAAAATCTTTTAGCCATAGATGGCTTACCTTCCAACTTAGATTTTAAGCCCTCACTTGTGTAAAACTTTACACCACACACTGAGTAATGTTCATTTCTCTGAACATGAAATCTGCTGCCAGTTTTGTCGACTCTCAGAACATCATTACATATGAATGTTCCTAAACTAAATTCTCTCAACCTGATTACAATTAGCCTCTCAAATTCTAGCCATAGATAGATTAGCTATGGACTTAGAAACGTGCAGAAGGATTTCTCAAAAGATTAACCACAGAAGGAGCAGACAGCAAAACATCGGGCGCAAGTTTTCTTGATTTCACAGAAAATTACAATTGAGTGAAGTTGATGAAATCAACTCACTTCTCATGTGTCTAATGACACTCTCTACTACTCCTTTTCTCTTCCTATTCTCTATTCACATTCTATTCTACTTGCCCCGTCTTTTTAACAAACATTTATAGGCAAATATATACAATCTTATGACCAATCAAAAGTATGAGTCAGCTAATGTACATATGTATACATATCTTTGGGTTTCTGAATATGTGCCTTCCTTCAACCTTCTGAATTTGTTCTCTTCTTGACTCCTTGACTTCATTTCTTCATAATCCTTCAATTGATGATTGACATGCACCAACAGCTCCCCCTCAATCAGTAATTGAGGTTCTTCTCTATCTTCTTGATTCCTGCCATATCCTTGAATCTTTGTAGCTTTGGTCCATCTAGACTTTTTGTCATCATATCTGCAAGTTGATCTTTTGTAGGTGTATGCATAACCTCAATATCTTTATCTATGACCTTCTCTCTCAGAAAATGATATTGTATTTCAATATGCTTAGTTCTAGCATGAAACACAGGATTAGCTGCCGAATATAGAGAACTCATATTGTCTCCACAAACAATAGGAGTACTTTGAATCACATCAAACACCTTCATAAGTGTCTTTAGGCATATTACCTCCTTTGCAGCTTCCACCATACCTTTATATTCTGCTTCTGTAGATGACAAAGCAACTGTATGTTGCTTCTTAGAACACCATGAAATCAATTTGTCTCCTACATAGCACAAATATCCATGGGTTGATCTTCTATCATCTACATTACCTGCCCAATCTGCATCACTATATATCTTCACTCTTGTATCAGAAGTAAATCCATAGTACAACCCTTCTCTGAGTGTACCCTTGATGTACCTAAGTACTCTTTGTCTTCCAATCCAATGTTCCTTTCTAGGACAATGCATAAATTGTGAAAGCACACCAACTGCATATGACAAATCAGGCCTTGTTAATGTAGCATAAATCAAGCTACCAACCAAACTTTGATAGAGCTTCATGTCTCTGAATTCTTCTCCTCCAAATCTAGACAATTTATGATTCACTTCCAAAGGTGTAGGTGCAACCCTGCAATCTTCCATTTTAAATTTGGTTAGCAAATTTTTAAGATACCTTCCTTGGTTCACATATACTCCATGTTGAGTATAAGAAATCTCCATTCCCAAGAAGAATGATAAGTTCCCCAAATCACTGATTTTAAACTCTTTCTCCATCTGCTTCTTGATCATTTGTATTCCTTTTTCATCTGTTCCTGTAAGTATTATGTCATCAACATAAATACAAACATAAATGAATCCATCTTCACTTGCTTTAACTAGCAAGCTACTATCTGCCTTTGATGCTTGAAATCCAAGATCATTCAAGAACTTTACAAGGCTATAATTCCATGCCCTTGGGGCCTGCTTTAATCCATACAAAGCTCTCTTGAGCTTACACACATAATTTGGATTCACTTGATCTTTGAATCCATCTGGTTGCTCCATGTAAACTTCATCTGAAATGTAACCATTCAAAAAAGCATTTTTAACATCTAATTGAGATAACTTCCAACCTTTGCAAGCAGCAATTGCTATGAGGGTTCTGATTGTTGTCATTTTTGCCACAGGACTATAAGTCTCATCATAGTCCACTCCATATGTCTGTGCATACCCTTTCACAACAAGTCTAGCTTTGTACCTAGACACACTTCCATCTGCAAATCTTTTTGTTTTGTAAACCCACTTACATCCAATAATTTTCTGGCTATTAGGTTTAGGAACCAGATCCCAAGTCTGATTCTCTATCAATGCATCATACTCCTCTTGCATAGCTTCTTCCCAATTTCTCTTGCCTTTGGCTTCATCATATGTAGATGGATCTTCATCTGCTTTTATCAAATAAGCATAATCTTTAGTAGTCAAGAATGAGGTGTCATAGCTATACCTTGTAGGTTGCCATTTGTGCCTAGATGACCTCCTAACTTCTGCACTTCTTGAAGTCTCTGGTTCATCACATTCTGGATCAAATCTTGGCCTCTCTTCAACTTCAACCTGTACTTCATTATTCTCACTTTCATCAAATAATTGAATCTTTGCTTTACCTTTCCTTTGATCCACTACTTCTTCAACATCTGCATGTACATTTTATTTACCTGCATACCAAGTACCTTGCTCATCAAATGTAACATCCTTGGATACAAGGAATTGCTTTGTGGATGGACTCCACAACCTGTATCCCATTTGTTTATCATCATAACCAATGAATACATACTTTTCTGCCTTAGGCTCCAACTTATGCCTCAATTGAGATGGCACATATGCATATGCCAAACATCCAAATATTCTGCAATGATCCAAGGTAGGTCTCTTACCCCACCAAGCTTCATATGGTGTCATACCTTGCAAAGCTTTACAAGGCAATCTATTGACCAAATAAGTAGCTGTATTTACAGCCTCTGCCCACAAATAATTTGGGCAATTCTTCTCTTTCATCATGGACCTTGCAAACTCAACAAGAGTCCTATTTCTTCTTTCTGCTACCCCATTTTGTTGAGGAGAGTACCTGCAAGTAACTTCTCTCTTTATACCTGCATTCCACAAGTAATCATTGAATTCATTTGAAAAATACTCTCCCCCTCCATCTGACCTTAGTCTCTTCAATTTTTGACCTGTAATCCTTTCTGCATATGCATGATAATGTTTAAATGTATTAAACACTTCTGACTTTTCTTTAATCACATAAATTGTGATCCATCTGGTAGCATCATCAACATAAATGACATAATATCTTGAACCATTTATACTAAAGTCCTTTGAAGGACCCCACACATCTGTATGCACTAACTCAAGTCTTTCTGAATACATAAACCCATGCTTGGAATAGGATTGCTTATGAGCCTTACCTAATTGACATGCCTCACATCTGTATGTCATGTGTTGACCTGCAATGTTAGGCAACCCAAGCACTGAATCATTGTTAATCATTTCTTTAATACCTCTCTCATTGAAGTGTCCAAGTCTTTTATGCCAAAGATCCAATTCTGACACCTTCTGCTCTCCATATGTGAACATAGCATGTCCAACATTTCCTTGTACCTTCAATGTGAAGAGCCTTCCTTCTTTCTTTCCTGTAACAACCTGTTTATACCCTTGACTAGGGTCTTCAACATATACTCCATCATTAGTGAATCTTACCTCATATCCTTTCTCCACAATTTGACCTACACTGATCAAATTCTTTGGAATTGTGGGAACATAAAGAACCTTACTCAGAAGAGTGCTCCCATATTTAGCCTTGACTGAACCAATTGACTTTACCTTATGCTTTGTATTATCACCTGTCTGAACTGTATGATTAATTGCATTATGATCTAGATCGGTCATCAAAGCAATATTTCCACTTAAATGATTACTACATCCTGAATCAATGTAAAACACTCTCATGTCCTCATGTGAGGTTTCATATGTTGCATTCATAATGAGAGTCGAATCCTCCTTCTGATCTGATGCATAGTTATAGTAGGTGTTATTATAGGATTGATTTTGGAAGCTTCTTCCTCCACCTCTTCCAAAAGAATTCCTACCACCTCTACCTCTGAACTTTCCTCTCTGAAATCTACCACCTCTTGCTCTTTGATTAAAGTTCTGATAATTACTATTATTCTGATTATTGTGCCAACAATCATGAGATAGATGATTGGTCTTACCACATATCCAACAAGCTCTTGCATTATCTTTGTTGTGTCTGCCTCTTCCTCTACTTCTGCCATTTCCTTTTCCTCTTATGAAATTTGCTTGGTTTGAAGTACCTTCTTCTTCACCTGATTGTTGCTTCCCTTTGTTAGCTTTCTTCTTGTCTTTAGAGTACATTGCATGACCTGCACTCTTATCAACATCTCCTTTGATATCATTCTCAAAAGTTAGCATATGACCTAACAATTGATTCAAATCAGGAGTAAAGTGATCTAATGAAAGTTCTGTAGATAAAATAAAAGGCTTCCACTTCTCATCTCCTCTTAGCCCTGTGAGAATTTGTCTTACCAATTTGTCTTCTTCAATATCTTCATCCACTGCTCCTAGAGAATCTGCAATGTCCTTCATCTTTGTCACATAATCAGAGATTGATTGTGAGGCCTTCTTCTTGAAGGTAGTAAATTCTGCCCATAGTGAAGCCTTCCTTGATTTGGTTGTGTTTTGGAAATGCTCCTCCAAAGCATTCCAAATGTCACATGCACTTTCAAGTCCTCTAATGTGAGGAAGCAAATAATCATTGAATGCCATGTAGATTATGCTCCTTGCTTGAGCATCCTTCTTCATCCAATTCTTCAAGTCTGCAAGCTCCTCTCTAGTTGGAACACTAGAGTCTCTAAATTCTGGCTTTTCTTCATCTCCTGTGATGTATCCCATCAGATCTTTGCTCATAAGATGAGCTTCCATCCTCATTGACCATGCAGGATAGTTCTCTCTATCCAGCTTCTCAATTTGGAGACTATCTCCCATTATTTCTTTACCTGTATTGTCAACTCTTAATCTTTATGAGAAATAAATGTACCTTGATTTTGAATCTCGCTCCTTCTGATCCTTTTGATAGCTTCAATGTGTCTACCTTCAAGTTTTCTTCAACCTTTATCCTTTGCACCTTCAAGATGTAAAGATTTGTACTTCTGCAGTAGTCGGAGTCTTCTTCACTTCAATTTTGACACATCCTGGTCTGATACCACTGATGGAGAGTGTTAATCTCCAAAAGAACAAGTTAACCTTGAATTTAGACCACCTCTATATCAAGATCAACTTTAGAATCCACCAAATTTAGAGATCATTCACCAATTTATCAGAAAATTGATTATTCTGAAAAATTCAACTTCTCAGAAAAGTCTGTTGCAGATTAATCCTTAATTGACTAATCATTTGTGTAAGGTTTTTGATAAAACTTTGTAGACTACTTTGCCTTAAGGTTGCGCACCTTCTCCAACTTAAATCTCTGCAAATGGTTTAGTATACTCTGAGAAATCATACAAACAAGTTACCTATGTGTAAAACACCTTCTCTGTAGTAGCGACTTTGACACCTGCAACTTCTTAGCTACAACTCTCACAATGTCGAACCCGTTTGATCAAAATCTTTTAGCCATAGATGGCTTACCTTCCAACTTAGATTTTAAGCCCTCACTTGTGTAAAACTTTACACCACACACTGAGTAATGTTCATTTCTCTGAACATGAAATCTGCGCCAGTTTTGTCGACTCTCAGAACATCATTACATATGAATGTTCCTAAACTAAATTCTCTCAACCTGATTACAATTAGCCTCTCAAATTCTAGCCATAGATAGATTAGCTATGGACTTAGAAACGTGCAGAAGGATTTCTCAAAAGATTAACCACACAAGGAGCAGACATCAAAACATCGGGCGCAAGTTTTCTTGATTTCACAGAAAATTACAATTGAGTGAAGTTGATGAAATCAACTCACTTCTCATGTGTCTAATGACACTCTCTACTACTCCTTTTCTCTTCCTATTCTCTATTCACATTCTATTCTACTTGCCCCGTCTTTTTAACAAACATTTATAGGCAAATATATACAATCTTATGACGAA
>MU261099.1:0-128083 GCA_020310875.1 Ceratopteris richardii | reverse complement strand
CACATTTTCCTCTTGGGAAATAGGAGAGCACTTGTACATAAGCTAAAGAAAATTACTCTAAAATTAATAACCGCTTCAGCTATGAACTAACTTTTCTGTTTTTCTTTCAGACAAAAATATAAAAATATCTACAAGTATGAAAAATGCCAAGTATTACCTTTCTCACACCCACGGGGAAGGGACGACACCATTCACGAGCGGAGAGTTGCCAATCTGGTGATGAAATAAATGAAGGATGATTCTTGATACCATCTGGCCACTAACTACTACTCTATATTGAGTGCAGATGGCATCTTCTAATTCCGAGGCTTCGCAAGAGGAAGAGGTCCAGCTTCTTCCCTTGGAATCAATAACGGAGGCAAGAGGGCATTGGTTTCTGGATGACCAACTAGTGTCCGAACTCATTTTCATGGAAACCATCAAGACTATGGATAGGGATCACTACTTCCCTATCATGTCACAAGATTTCAAGACTATCATACAAGGATTACCGCGCATGACGGATGTCTAGACACAAGCAGGCATTGATGCCTTTCTAAGATTGCCTATCTATCTGCCAGGATTTCCAGAGAATACACTTCAGTCCACATCAAATAAGGCATCAGTTCCTGAAGCAAGGGTACTTGACAAAGTTGGTACCTGGAAAACAATTCAATTCACTCATGAACTAATTAACAGAGATTTTGGATGGAATCAAGAAGGACTCACGAATGTCAAAGATGAATGTCATGATCCAAAAAGAAGATCCTTTTTGGAAATCAATAGAACGGATATTGAAGACGCTGTTCGCTTAGTGCACCAACACTTTTGTTTTCCAAGCATGCATAGATATACAACACCTCAAAAGATTGTGGTAAACTACTCTCACATGCTATGAGGCAAGTCGGAAACCAAGTAAATATGACTCCATATGTTCAAGACCGTCTATTTGAAGCAAAGAAAAAGTGGGGTCAGAAAAAGTTTCTGAATGCTAGTTCGGCCTTGACCCTACTCATTTATGAGGCACTTGACATGAAGAACTGCTTGTGCATGATGCCAACCTCAACGGAGCTAGCCAAATATGCTAAATGAGCGATTGTTCCAAAGAAAAAGAAAACAACCATCTCTATTGATGAAGTAGGAACCAGTTCAAGGAAACCCATGAGGGGTACTAAGCGCCTAAGAGAGGAAGAAGCTCAAGGGACACCACAATCAAAGAGGACCCATACACTACCAAAGATTTCCATGACACAACAACCAATATCGAAAAGAGACCTCTCCACAGCCCTAGAAAAAACGCATCAGTACATGCAAGGGCAAGTAAACTTAAATGTCCAAGGTCATCATTACAGACAAGCAAGCCAGGAAAAGAAACAGAAGGATAAAGAATATACTCATAAAGTACCTTCGAGATATAAAGAACTGGGATTAGAAGATTCCAGCTCTAATGAGGAATGAAGCCCTGAGAAGGACACCCTTGATACTCACATAGGAACAGAAACACACAATGAGGAATGGAAAGAGATCAATCAAGTCGAATTCACACCTGACAACCAACAGGCACACAAACTTGTCAAAAGTTACAGCGAAAATATGGATCATGTAGTAGAAATTGGTAACGAGCTGCTTACGGTTAAAGAAGCACTCACTACAGCTATGCAAGAAATTAAAGAGAAGACTGAACGCTTAGCACAATTAGAGCACAAAGCAGAAGAGAAACCAATCGGGATACCAATAGACCCAACACAACAGAATCCTACTGACAAGGTAGAGGTACATCCTCTATCTCCCCCAATTTATAATTCTCCAATAAAAGAGCAGATGGCGGAACCACATGATGATCATCCAATGCCATACACTGCAGAAATAGGTCAAAAGGAATGGGCACTATTGGTGTCCCGATTGACAGAAAATTTTGAAAATGAAGTCATCAAAGTCATGAAAGAAGCAATAATTAAAGGTAAAGACTTAGAGATGGTCATGAAGCCTTTCAACATTCTGCATGGACTATTGAAAGAGAAAACAAAAAAAACATAAAGAAGATCACACAGAAAAATCCAGACGAATAGCTGCAGTTCAACAATGACGTGTTCAACTATACTCAAGAAGAATTTGAAGCAGCACAGCCTGTTTGGAGGAGAAAATTTTTGGAGAAACATCCTACATTACGGATGCACTGGCAAGCAGCCCCATACTTATTACAGGTAAATCCTTCTTTTTGTCCAACACCACGTCGTCGAGAAGCCAGAGAATTTTCGGACATGCAACAGAGTGGTGCTATCAATAAACAGTGGCTGAATTATCCACTACTCCCAAGTCCACCTCATAATTATCTACCCACGGAAGACTACATGGTAAAAACCATTGAATTTTGGCTGTAGAGTTATGCAGCAGTACCCGATTTAACTATCATGATGACCAATAAAATACTCAGCATGATACTTAAAGTATTAAAGGTCTTTAAACACGCGGCATATCCATTTTTAAACTTCATTGGCATTAATCAAGGAACATATATTCTCGTTTTTGACTTGTCTGTTATGCCTAGCCGACCCACAATAATGGCATATTATTCTAGGTTGATGTTTTTGCCGAGTACATATATGCAGACATTCAAAGAAGCCTTTTTCATAGGTTTTTTTGAAATTGATTCAGAAATCTTCTTAAAGTTGTCATCTAACTTGAATGCCAGATTAGTGGCATATGAGCTAAGCTTCTTCGCCGATCATAGACAACCACCACATGACGGTGTGAAAGAAGAACATTGGAAGCAGTTAATGATACGGGAAGCCAATCTGCTTAATGAAACAGAGCAAAAAGTGTATAAAACATACTCCCGCCGACTCCCAAAGCCTGTCGGGGATGACAAAGTTCAGGCGAGGGCAGTGTTGAGGGAGAGTCCAGCAGAAAGACGAAAAGAAGAAGACAAAGAAAGAAGCTTCACTAAAAAGATCATATCTGAAGATACATCTCTGCAAGAAGCCCCGCAAGGGCGCAACACTCATCTCTGCATAGAGCCCCGCAGGGGCACATATCAAGGAAAAGCATGCAGGTGGAAGGAGGAACCAGGGCCAGGAAAGTATCCATGAAGAAGTGCAAGAAGATATCCAGCAGTTCCTGAACCACAAGAAGATCCTTCAACATCTGAGTCTTTGGAAGGTCCAGATCGAAGACTGAAGGACCACATCCTCATACCTTCTACAGGTGGCGTGCATGGTAGCCTGACTTAATAGGCAACATAAATGCATCAAGCCCAGAGGATGTAAAACAAGAATTAAGAAGAGGCCATCAAAATTGAACACCTGTTTAACAAACAGGCAGAACTGACCAAGAGATGCATGCGGACAACAAGTGAAAGACAAGAAGTAAAGCCTGTCAAGGGACGATAGAGACGAAGAGGGGGAGAGTGTTGCAAAGCAAAGAAGAGCAAAAGGCAGAGAAAAAGACAAGCCCCAAAATTTTTCGGATTTGTACACTCCATTTTTGTATTATAACCATTCTTGTAACATATTTTCCGTTGTCAATGCACTAGAGGAGTCCTCTAGATGCATCCCCATAGAAGATTAGTAGCTTACCTATGTAAACTAGTAGGAAATTAGCCTTTTAGTGAAGAAAGTGCCGGTCTCTTGTGTGAAAGGACCATTTTTAGGGCACAAGTATATAAGTCAATTTGTGACTCTTTGTAAGGACTTTTGACCATTGTGAGAATCAAGAGCACAGAAATTCGAATTTGTGTCTTCTCCTCTCTGTATCATCTTCTTTGTGAGCTTGTATGCATGTGTGTTGCTTGAAAAGAGTGTTAAGAAGTGTTGTCTATCCATGAAAGTGTTTGTTTGCTGTTGTTAAGGTGTGTGTGAAGTGTGTTAAACGTAAAAATGTTAAATGTATTAAAATGTATATCTTAAACGTATCTCTTAGATTGTAACGTCTCTGACTAGCCGAAAGTCGTTACCAGACCAACGTGGGTTCTTGGGAGTGGTAGGGGTCTGTTAGACAGAGGCCCTGTACTTATTTACCAAATCTTCGTCACAACAACAAAAGCACTAATACGCTTCTTAGCTTAGTTACTAACATTAACTGGACAATACTTGATTTCTATGTTCCTGGGTACCGAACTTCTTCAGACTAACCTGCTATTGGAACAAAGTAGTAGTCCGATCTTCAGACTCAACAGTATGTAGTAAATCAACCAGAGCGAACACTATAACTGACAGATTCATCCGTCATAACACTTTACAGAGATCTTCAAATAAAGGTTCACATTTATCGGAGGTACTAATTCTTCCTCGTATTCGGAGTCAACAGATAATAACACCGAACACCATGAATCCGGTAAAACAAACAGAACATACTTCAACAACGCTTCAAGTTACCTATTCAACTCACACAGTAATGTTGCCACTCAGATTGACTTATAGTACTTAACAATCTAAAGAACACACAACAACGCAACACGACGATAGTAATCAGACACACAATCCGTTACTCAAACACTCATTACGGTGAACTATAGTATACACAAACGATGCAGAGCATACTCAACACCAACAGTACTCAAGACTTCACACAGTGTAAACAATACTCTCACAAATATTCAGGCGATCAATCTAGCAATTCCAGAAAAAAACGTCTCTCTGACCATTCTCTTTATATTGCTTTATATAGATTTTACAGGATGCGCGTACCAACTTTTCGCGCGTATTTCAAAAAACTCCGTTACATCTGGCATCTGTTACATCTCTCTGACTCCGGCGGCTGACTAACATTGGCACGCACGGTGGACTCGAACCCGCAAGTTTACAAAACTATTGTTCGTCAATGATTCCTTCTAAATACATATTTCTGGCTAATCTAAATGTACGGGCTATTTTTTTCTTAAGAGTTTCTAATAATTGTTTAAGGGTGTCTGGCTCTAATACTTGCGCATCTACTCTAATAGAGCTAAGGGCGATGGCTTCCGTGAGCAAAATTTTGGCATGTGTTTGCAAAAAGGCCTCTTGTAAGTAGAAATCGTTGGATAGTGCTGCATCCCTTGAAATCTTCATTTCAGCTACTTGCTTTTGCATATCAGTGACTCCGTCTTTGTGGTTGCCCAATTGATTATCTAGTCTTTCGAACTGTTGGTTCTGGAACTGTATTGTTTTGTGATACGCATCTCTTTCTCTTCGAGCATTTGCTAAATCCTTCTGATATTTAGCTTCCCTGAGTAATTGATGTTTAAGTATATTGTTGACTTCATCAAGGGATTCTTTCGTTCTCTGTAGTTGTTCTTCTGTTTGCTTAACTTCTTTGTGCTGCTCTTGGTACTTCTGTATTGCTTCTCGCAGCTAGACTCGTGTTTCTTCGAGTAGGTTTCCTAACGCGATTTTGGTATCTTCTGTATCTTTGATCGTTTGATTTAACTTTGTGATCTGTGTCGGCAACAATCAGTAAATCTTCTTTTTCATGCACTGCTGCCAGAGCCTTATCTCGTTGGCTTGTGATTTCTTCCTGTGCTTGGAGTGTGGCCTGTAATTGCTTTATCTGTTCATGGAGTGCATGGTTTTCTGCTTTTGCTGCCTGTAACTCTTCCTGGAGGGGGGTGATATCTGCCTCCATCACTTCCAATTTGTGTTGGAAGTCATCTCGTGCATTGTCTATGATTTGCTTCAAATGTTGCGGTAGTTGTTGGGATAAGTTAATCAAGAGGCGACCCACAGATTCTAACTCAGAGAAGACTGGAATGGAGTGGGGTGGCAGAGGAGGGCGAGGTTGTGAAGAAGATGCGGTGAGGAGTTGTTGGTAATTCGGTGGGGAATAATTGAGGGAGGATGATGAGGATTCAGCGTTTTTGGTAGGGTGACTGGGCTGAATGGGAATGTGGGGTGGTTCCGGTGGGGGAATGGGGTTAACTAGTGGTGGTTTGGGAAGGGCAGAGTCAGTGGTTGTTACCTTTTCTATTTGTTCAGTTTCTGCATTGTTGGCCTCTATGGATTTGACTGCCTTAAGAAGTTTGTCTAGTGCTTCCCTAGCAGATTGTTGCTCGTCTACCTGTTGCTCTGATTCTTTTTCGGTCGAAATTGTTTCTATTTCTGTTCGATCTTGTTGTTCTTGTTGTTCAGCCGACGATTCATTCTGCATTGAGGTGGCTGTATCATGGAATGTCTCCTCGTCATTCTTCTCGTCGTCTTTATCGTTATCTTTATCTTTTCCGACTGAGCCTTGTGCCTCACTTTCGGATGAGCTAATCCTGATGCGTTTCCAACGGAATAATTGATTGAGCTCTTCTTCATCTTCTTCTTCCTCATCCTCTAGCAGCTGTATCGGCTCCTCATGTCTCAGGACGGGCCCCCGTGCTGGTGGTTGTGCTGCGAGTATGGCCGGAAAGAGAAATGAAATAATATGGGGTAATCTAGATCGAGGGGTAGCTCCTTTATTAACTTGTTTCACTATGGCTACACATTCCTTGTGGATACGGTGAAAGAAAAAGGAGGCAAAGTTTACGGGTTCTTGGGCAGCTAGGTCGATGGCGGAGTAGAAAGGGCGGGATATACCGTAGGTGCGTTTTTGGAGGTTTAGGATAGCGACTAAGAACTGGAGTGCAGTTCTTTTGGGTTCAGGGCGGCAGAGGATGGCATACTCGTTTGATGAATAGCGGGGAAAGAGTGCTGTCATTCGGGCTATGGGGATGCTTGGGCCATTCTCGCGGCCTTGTGGGGTGAGGCGGAAGGCTTCGGCAAAGGCTTGGAAGGTTACTACGGTTCGAGATGGTAGGGAGGGGAAGATCCATTTTCGCTCAGCGATGGGGGATTGGGCGATGGCAGGTATGATCTGCGCGAAAAAGGGATGGGCTTCCACTGAGTGCCAAGGCAGCTCAGTAAAGTTGGCCAACCCTCGGGTGCACAGGTATTCTCCTACCTCGGTAGGGATACCATCACAGAAAGCTGCGTAGTTTGCCAATGCTTCCATGGCGCACAGAAAAACAGAGCACAACACATGGATACACAGAACACAGAAAACACAAGCACAATCACAAGAACACAATAGCGTTTTTTGGCGCAACCAAAGAGATTAAGTAGGGACATTACGGTGGGGGGGTAGGAAGTGATGGTTATCATTGTGCGGTGGTGGAATGATACTGCTTTCAATTTTGGCGTGCATGCTCGAGTAATTAGTAAGGAGGGCGGCTTATGACAAAAACGTGGCTATTTTAAAAAGAAAAGAAAAGAAAGAACAGAAGGAAAAGTAAAGTAAAAAAAATGCGGTTCACCGTCGAATGTTTTAATGCAGGCTAGCAGCGTGTTGATACGGCCGCAGCTTCGAACCGTTGATTGCTTTTAGAAGTGGATTTCCGGTCAACGTAGTCAATCGAAAAGTTGCTGGACCGATTTGCTCTGAGATCTTGTAAGGCCCGAACCATCGTAATTTGAATTTGCCTGCGGATCTATTTGACTTTGCATTATAGAAAAGTACAAGCAGACCCACCGAAAACACTGGAGTCTTCAGGTTTCGATCGTGCGTCCTTGCCTGTCTTAGTTGGACTTCGTGCATGGTTAAAAAACTGAGCCATCGGTGCTCGTCTAATTCTCTGAGTGTGTCCAACCGAAATGACAGTGAGTCTTCCGGTAGTAGTTTTTGAGCGATTGCCACTCATGAACTTGGTATAACTATCTCCATTGGTGCTATTGCTTCTAAGCCATAAGCTAGTTTGAAGGGTGTCAATCCTGTTGTTACCTTGTATGTAGTCTGGTATGCCCATAACACTGCAGGTAGCAGTTGATCCCATCTTTTCGATGCTTCCATGATCAATTTCCGTAGCATATTCAGTAAAGATTTGTTTGTACTTTCGGCCAAACCATTAGCACAAGGATAATAAGGAGAACTAAATTTATGTGTGACCTGGAACGACTGTGTCAGTGCCTTCATTAAATTGTTTACAAAATGAGTGCCTTGATCTGAGACAATTTCCAGTGGTAAGCTAAAACGTGGAAAGACATCGGTTAGCAGACACTTTGCTACCGTAACAGCTGTAGCAGACCGTAAAGCCCAGGCTTCTGCCCATTTGGTTGCATAGTCTATACAGGTCAGTATGTAACGGTTGTTACTGAAGACTGTTGGAGGTGCAATTGGACCGATAAAATCTAGACTCCATTTCTGGAAAGGTTCCAATGGTAAGATGGGTTGCAGAGGAAAATGATGACGTTGCAAAGGTTGTCCAGATCTTTGAAAAGTATCGCATTGTTTGACAAACTATGATATATCTCTGTACATCGTTGGCCACCAGAGACCACTCTGCAGAATTTTCCGGTGAGTTAAGTCTGCAACAAAATGGCCACCGGAAGGAATCGAGTGAGCCAACATGATAACTGAGTTAACTTCATGTGGTGGAATACAGCGAAGTAGGATTCCGGTATGATCTACATAATATAATTCTCCAGCAATTGACCAAAATCGGTGGCTAAAGACTACAATTTTCCTTCGTACTGCCCTAGAAGTCTGAGATGGAAGGCAACCATCAGTGAGAAAGGTCAAGATCTGATCATAATATGAAAATGGGATAGGTGGGTCTGCAAAATCTTCATTAATTGGTTCTAACACATAAATCGCGGGTGTCGTGTCATCTATGCCCACCGGAGCTTCACCGGAATCTAAGCGGGATAAGAAATCTGCTAAGGCATGTGAACTGCTTGGCCGGTGAATGACTTCGTAGTCGAATTCCTGCAAGAGTAGCACCCATCGTGCTAATCGACCACCTAGATGTTGTTGCCGAACTAGATAGACAAGTGCAGCATGATCTATATGAAATGTGAATTTACGGCCCAACAAGTAATGTTTGAATTTCTTGACCGAATATACTAGCCCTAGACATTCTCTTTCTGTTACAGAGTAATTCTTCTCGGCAGGAGCTAATCTTCGACTTGCATAATACACTAGTGTGAACCATTTATCAATTTGTTGCATCAACACACTTCCTATTGCTATATCTGAAGCATCGACAAATACATGAAATGGGTGATCCCATTTAGGCGGTTGTAAGATAGGAACTTGTGTTAATAAATGCTTTAACCGATCAAATGCTATCTGGCATTCCTGGGTCCATTCAAATTGTCGAGGAGTCTTGGTGATTAGCTTGTTTAGTGGTATAGCCAGATGAGCAAGCCACCGTAAGTGTCTCCCATGCCACCGTACTTGGCCCATAAAGTGCATGACTTCTTTTGGAGTAGTGGGCACCGGAGCTTCTAGTACTGCCGAAATTTTATCTGGATCCACCTGTATACCTTGTGCAGATACAATGTGACCAAGTAGCTTGCCACATGAAACCGCAAACACCGATTTGTTCGGATTCAAACAAAGTCTATACTCTCTGCATTTCTGAAAGCAGCACCGTAAATGGAACAGGTGTGCTATCATCTTACCGAAAATTGAGAAATCATCAAGGTAAACTTGCATAAAAGAGGTGAGGTAAGGAGAAAATATTTCCTGCATACATCTTTGAAATGTGCTTGGTGCGTTTCTCAATCCAAACCACATTACCGTACAAGCAAAGACACCCCAGTTAGTACTAAATGCAGTTTTTGGTATATCCTCTTTGGCCATTCTCACTTGGTTGTAGCCACTGTATCCATCTAGGAATGTATACATCTCGTGGCCTGCTACTCTATCAAGCATAGTATCCAAAAAGGGGATTGGAAAGGGATCCGGTACGGTTGCTGCGTTTAATTTTCGGTAATCTACACAGATTCACAATTGCTTGTTTTTCTTTGGCACAATCACAATCGGAGAGATCCATTCAGCATGCTCTACTGGCACGATGAATCCGACTTTTAATAACCTATCAAGTTCTCCCTTTACCTGAGATGCATAATGGGGATTCATCCGGTAGCTGGGTTGCTTTATCGGTCTTGCTTCTGGCTTCAGCATGACCCTGTGCTGGTAGATGCGGGGGTCCAATCCTTTCATGTCTTTGTAGTCCCATGCAAAGACGTTAGTGAATTCTCGGAGTAGCTGGATTAAACCTGCTTGAAATGTTTCTGGTAAGTTTTGCTTTATCTTCACAGGATGCGGATGATCTTCATCTCCTAAATTGTAAGTGATCAGCTGATCTTCAGGGACATAGAACTGTTGATGTTTCTCTGTGTCGTCTATTGGTTTAAAAAGTTGCTGTAGTTCATCGTCATGTGTCGAGATAGTATCTTCCTTCTTAGCCTCTTCTGTGATGGGTATTATTGTACAGACTGAAGCATTCCAATTATCTACAACGGACTGTAGATCAATAGTCCCTAAGGAAATTAAGTCAGCGTTACTCTTCAGAAACTCTTCTTCTTCATCGTCTGACAATCCATCTAGCATATGGACTGGTTCAGCAAAATACGGTCTAGCGTGTAGCTCGCAAGGTTGTATAGCATCTAATTTTACCACATATCTACGATTGGCATCTTTAAACGTAAGCTCTTGTGCAGACGAGTCCTGTATTACCTTCGCATGCTTCAGCCAAGGTCGACCGAAAAGAAGGTTGTAATCCAAAGTGGATTCCGGCAGATCTAGTATAACAAAGGTCATTTTAAAGGTTGTACCTTGTAAAGTGATGGGTACATTCCGCACAAGTCCTACGGGATGGACTCTTGATTGATTTGCCATTCTAACAAAAAATTGAACTGGTTCGATTTCAGTCCATCCTAACCTTTTGCATAATGCCGCAGTCGCAATGTTAACACTAGAGCCTCCATCAATTAATACCTGCATAATCTTATGATTCTTATACCATACTGTAATCAAGGGAACTGAATGATCAACCGCAGAATCAGGTTCCGGTTGAACTGCTACTGTCGCTGGAATACAAGAAGGCACCGGACTGAACTATTGTTGGAACTGTTGTCGAATTCCAGGTACTAATGCCAGTAGTTGGCCCAGAGGCAGAGTGATAGATGCCTTAGATAGGATTTCCCAAGCCTGTTGAGATTGATTAATAGGCTCCACTGATGTTGAAGTTGATGCCTCTACTAATGCGAAGGTGTCTACGTTTGGTAATGTATCTGCTGCTGATGATGTCCCCGTTGCTGACTCCCGTTGTTGTGTTCCTTCCTTTGTTAACGATGGCTGGGTTACCGGAATAGGCTCTGGGAAGACTGGTGGTTCTGCTGTGGTCCATTGACTAGCCTTGTTGTACATTCTATGTTGTTCATGTATCCCTGGTTCAAATATTTCTGCTGCCGGTTGCAGTTGTTTACCGGATCGGGTCCGGACTGCAGTAGCCTGTGTTTCCATCGGTGTGATTTGTACCATGTTTGCCATTCGATTTTGACGTTCCTTCTTCCTTTGATCATACTCAGCTGCATCCTTGCAAAATCTCCTAATATGTCCATACTCACCACAAAAATGGCAGCGTGGTGGTGGTAAATTGGGATTTTTCGATGGTGGTCCGTTCTGCCAGCGGTTTGTATTATAGTTGTTATTCCTCTGTCCTCTGTAATTTTGATATCCTTGCTGCTGGTTGTTTCTCATTTGTGGAGGCACATAGTGGTTGGCTGGCTGCCCTTGTTCTTGGATAATTGCATTGACCGTCGTTGTTCCTTGTATTCTAGCGTTGTATGCACAGTTTTCGGTGGTGTGTCTGGTAGTGTTGCAAATAGCACAGAATGTCTGATTAAGTGCACAATTGGCACTAATATGTCCTGAATTTTTGCATGTGATGCAGTATACTTGTCTGGTCATATCTTTGGCAACATTTTCGTTTGTTTTCAACCACTCCAGATCTTCTGTAAATCCGCCGACTTTGTTTTCCAGTTGCAGAGTCATTGCAATGACTGCATCGAGGGTCATGGCTCCGACACATCTTATGATCATGATCTGCTTAAGTTGTGGAGTCAAGCCATTGATGAACCACTGAGTGATAACGTCATTTGGTAAGTTAGCATGGGCCGGTGGTAACTGCCTTAAGTGTGTTCTGAAGAGGGTAGCATACTCCTGTACGGTTTGATTTGCCTTCTGTCTGTTGTTCTGTAGATAATCAAAAATTTTGGCTGGATTCTTTTTTAGCCTGAATCGCTGCAGAAAAGCATCTCATACTGCTTCGTAGGTGCCAAAGTGATTAATATCATATTCTGTAAGCCATCTAGCTGCTTCATTGACCAGTGTGGCTTGAAAGACAATAGCCTTATAGGCCTGATCCGGTGGATGGTTGAGAACTGCGTAGCTTATCTCGAAAATGCGTATGTGAGCATCCGGATCATCTCCTGGGAATCCACCAAACTTTGTGTACGTCACTCTTGTTGGAGTCGGCCTGGGTGGACATAACTATTGTTTTTGTTGTCCGTTCATCGTGAGTGTATTATACCTTCCTTCTGTATCTTGGGGCTGAATATCTGCACTATCGGAATCTGTATCGTCGGATGGCGCACTTTCCGGTGCGATGATCTTGCTTAATATGCTTCGAATCTCTGTTTCGAACTGCTTTCCTTCCTTCTTGATGTCCAGTGTATGGGAACTCGCTTCCAATTCTATGTTCCTGGGTACCGAACTTCTTCAGACTAACCTGCTATTGAAACAAAGCAGTAGTCCGATCTTCAGACTCAACAGTATGTAGTAAATGAACCAGAGCGAACACTATAACTGACAGATTCATCTGTCATAACACTTTACAGTGATCTTTAAATAAAGGTTCACATTTACCGGAGGTACTAATTCTTCCTCGTATTCGGAGCATTAGGGGAGAAAGTGAGCCCTGCATGGGCCTTGTAAGGATCCCTAATTTTTAGGGATTAAAACTAAAAATCAGGGATTAAGGCCACGAAAAAAAACCACTAGTGGTTTTGCAATAAAATATTTGCTCCAAAAAATGTGCTCAGTTTGAATGAAGTCGTGCGAAATAATATCCCTTGGATAATCTCACGCGAACGGCTAGGATTTGTTATAGTTTTTCTGTCAGAAGAAGACAAAACGCCTCTTTAGGAGTGAACAGCCGTGGGTATTACTGTTCATTGGATCAAATATTCATGGACGGCTTAGATCGAGGAGAGTGTGCCTGTCACAAAAAGACAAAATTGTAAGCGTTAACTGAAGTGAGAGAGTATATGGACTGGCAAAAGAAGACAAAATAAGGGGCGCAGTTCCGTGGCGGGGCCGAATCGCGTCCGTCGGATGGAGCAACCATCGAAGGGTTGTTATTAGATGTTGGGATCCTCAAAATAAAAAAGATCCACAGCCATTAGATCATGAGGTGATCGGATGGATGTAATTCAAAGTGGCGGCGAATTCAAACTGAATGAATCCCAACCATTCTCTTTTAAGTTCATCCAACGATGGAGACGAAATGGCGCAATTTTGCAAGAGTTTCATGATGGACCGTTAGATCTCTACCACATCTAAGGGACCATATTGTCTGCCGAGTTTTTTCTTGACTTTTAACATGCACCATTAGATCCTTGAGTTCATCCAATGGCTATGATCCAAACAGTAGGCCTATCAAACCACTTTTGTTGAGGAACTTGTGGTTTTTAGTCATTCAAACCACCTTTGACCCCAAAGAAACAAGGGAAGCCTATGCCTAGTCTAGGTGATTAAGGGAGTAGACTGTGGCCACCACCCTCTTCTCATTGGTCCATCACTAATCAGCCCTTAATCTAAAAGGCCCATTCAGGGTTCATTTTTTCCCCTAATGGTCAACAGATAATAACACCGAACACCATGAATCGGGTAAAACAAACAGAACATACTTCAACAACGCTTCAAGTTACCTATTCAACTCACACAGTAATGTCGCCACTCAGATTGACTTATAGTACTTAACAATCTAAAGAACACACAACAACGCAACACGACGATAGTAATCAGACACACAATCCGTTACTCAAACACTCGTTACGGTGAACTATAGTATACGCAGATGATGCAGAGCATACTCAACACCAACAGTACTCAAGACTTCACACAGTGTAAACAATACTCTCACAAATATTCAAGCGATCAATCTGGCAATTCCAAAAAAAAAATGTCTCTCTGACCATTCTCTTTACATTGCTTTATATAGATTTTAGAGGATGCGCGTACCAACTTTTCGCGCGTATTTCAAAACACTTTGTTACATCTGGCATCTGTTACATCTGTCCCACTCCGGTGGCCGACTAACAAGTGTATGAAGTGCTAAAGTGTAGGAAGGTCATTCCCGCAACTCAGTATTTTACTCATAACTTGAAGTAGAAGCGTCAGAATTGAGTGAAAATACCACCATTGGATGTGTCTTCTCAAGAGCTTCGAAACGCATATGCTATTTGCTATATTTGGGAGTTCGAAGCTGAGAGAAAAGCTCAATTTACTATTGATTGTTGCTCCAAGTATCACGACACTTTGACTGGCAGTTGGAGCTTGTTTGGACTAGTCTTAGCCTTGTTTACACTCTTTGGGAAACCAGAGGCCATGGTTCAAGTTGGCTAAAGTAAAACAAGATTGGGGATTGAATGTGGTTGTGATGACAAAAGGTAAAAAGCAAGTCATAATACCAATGAAAGGTAGAAGGAATATGTCACTAAGAGAAAAACCACTGATGGCTTAGACCATTAGTTTAGGAGATGAGATTGAAGATGATGATGA
The DNA here is from genome assembly GCA_020310875.1 of Ceratopteris richardii. Lineage (NCBI taxonomy): Eukaryota > Viridiplantae > Streptophyta > Polypodiopsida > Polypodiales > Pteridaceae > Ceratopteris > Ceratopteris richardii. The sequence goes on along the minus strand of MU261099.1, from coordinate 113,539 downwards.
GGAGGAATTTTTGAAAGATAATCCAATAGTGGTACCAGTATTGGAGGTAAATGTGGAAGGAGTATTATCAAAAGAAGAGGATCTATTGGAGAACAAAAGTGAACTAGTTGTAGGTGATACATTGGAAGGCACACAATTGAGATAGATGTTTGAGCAAAATCTCAAAGTTTTGACTCAGTAGAAGTCGGATCAGTAACAAAAGGAGGTAATTAATCTGGTTGAAAAAATATATGAGCAAAAATATGCAAGCTCAGGTAGAGTAAAGGAAGATGAAATTCAAGAAGTTAATTTGGGAACTGATGTTGAACCAAAGATGGTTAGAGTAAGAAAATAATTAGAAGACCAATTCTTGGAAGATCTGATTTGTTTGTTGAAGGAGTACATTGATATCTTTGCTTGGGATTACTTGTAGGAAAAAGGCATAGACCCAGATTTACATCATCATCAAATTAATTTAAAGAAAGATGCAGTTTCAGTTGTGCAGCAAAGGTACCGAATGAATCATAATTTTGCAAAACAGGTTAAGGAGGAAATTGACACGTTATTGGCAGTTCGATTCATCAAACTTGTTAATCAAGTAACATGGTTATCTCCTATTATTATGGTTCCAAAGAAGAATGGGAAGTTGAGGATTTGTGTTGATTATAGAAAATTAAATGCAGCAACAATTATGTATCCCTTCCCAATGCCATTTTGTGATGCAGTTTTGGATGCAATAGCTGGACATGAAATGTATAACTTTTTCGATGGATTTTCGGGCTATAATCAGATTGGCATTGCTGAGGGGAATTAGCACAAGACTGCATTTGTTACTGAATTTGGTGCATATGTGTTTACACTCATGAGCCTTGGATTGAAGAATGGACCGCCTTCATTCAACTACATGGCACATAAAGTTTTTGAGCCGTACTTGTAGGATTTTATGCAAGTCTTTGTGCAGCTTTTCAATACTTGGAAATAAGATACAACACCAGCTACAACTAAAATCTTACTTTGATAGATGCAGACAATTTAGGATGGTGTTTTATCCATTCAAGAGTATCATTGTTGTGAAGAGCGGTATCTTATTGGGCCATGTCATTTCATAAGAGGGAATGGCTATTGATGTCAAGAAAATTGAATCCATTAGGATAGTGAAAGTTCCGATAAATATAAAGGAAGTAATGAGATTTGTTGGACAAATCAAGTGGCATGCTAGGTATTTGAGGTACTTGGCTAATATCTCATTACCTTTGACACATTTAACAAAGAAAGATGTCCTATTTGTATGGGCTAATGCTCAAGAGAAGGCTTTTCAATTATTGAAGAAGATGGTTTCAGTAGCAATTTTGCATCATCCAGATTGGTCTTTACCATTTCACATATTTGTAGATGCATCAGATGTAGCAGTAGGAGTAGTGTTGATGCAGCAGAAAGAAAAAGGATGGTATAGACCAATGTATTATGATAGTAGGGTATTGTGCTCAGTTGAGAGGAATTATCTAGTGATTGAACATGAAGCATTGGCAATGATATATGCTCTTAATAAATTCAGACATTACTTTTTGGGTAATAAAGTGGTTTTTCATGTAGACCACCAGGCTTCGGTGTATCTAATCAAGAAGCCTCTATTAAAAGGAAGATTGGCAAGATGGATGCTTTTATTACAAGAATTTGATTTTTTTATTATTCATACACTTGGAAAAGAGCATGCAATGGTAGATTATTTCAGTAGATTAGATTCAGGGGAACCATCGATAGGTGTAAATGATGAGTTTCCAGATGTAGAGTTATTTAATGTTTATATTGCTAACTCTAATTCTCAGTATGATCAATTGTTAGCATTCCCAACAGATGGGGTATTGCCTCAGTAGTTTACACCTGATTAGAGGAAGAAGTTTGCTTTGAAAAGTAGGCCTTATTTGTTCATAGCAGGTGCATTGTACAAAAAAGGAGTGGATCAAGTCATTAAAAGGTGTGTGCCAGATTTTGAGCAAGTTCAGTTGTTTTGCAGGAAGCACATTCAGGAGCAGCAGGAGTATATCTATCAAGGGATATTATAGATAAAAAGATTTTTCAAGTAGGGTTATCGTGGCCTACAATATTAAAAGATGCTCACGAATTTGCCAAAAGATGTGTTATTTGTCAAAAAATAGGACAACCAAATAATTCGGATTAGATCTGATCATCCAGTTTTTCCATTGGATCCATTTCAAAAATGGGGCATGGATTTTGTTTGGCCTATCAAGCCTATTACTCAGTGAGGAAATATATATATTTTAGTGGCAATGGATTATTGCACGAAGTGGGTGGAAGCAATAGCACTGAAGGACAACAAGGCAGCAAGTGTAGCAAACTTCCTCTACCACAACATTATGACCAGATTTGGGTGTCTAGTAGAATTGGTGAGTGATAGAGGTGCTCATTTTCTCAATGAAGTCATTTCAGAGTTAACGAGAACACATTTGATTATGCACAAAAATTCTATAGCTTATCATCCACACACAAATGGTCAAGTAGAAAGCACTAATAAGACTTTGCTGCATATTCTTAAAAAGTTAGTGCATGACAATCAGAAAAATTGGGACTTGTTGTTAGACTTAGAATTGTGGCCATTCAGAACAACTTTTAAGGTAACAATAGGAATGACGCCATTTTAGATTAGTACGTGGCTTAGAAGCAGTAGTCTCAATGGAGTTTCTAGGCCACATCTAGGAAATCTAAATTAGTGCCACATCCAGGAAATCTAAATTAGTGCCACATCCAGGAAATCTAAATTAGTGCCACATCCAGGAAATATCACCTTGCAGTATAAGTGTCCATATCAAATTGTGCAGGATTTAGGACAAGGGACTTTTATGGTGGCAGATGTGTTTGGCACGAGAATGGAAAAACCAATCAATGGATTTCATTTGAAGAAATTTCAAGGAAAGCCACCGCATATGGAATGTTTGTTATCTAATTTAGTGTAGGTGATGTTTAATTCTAAAAATCATATTAGCACCATTATTGATCACAGAATTAAGAAGGCTTATTTATGTACATTTTTCTCAATGGTTGTATGTTTTCTAGGAAAGTGTTGGTTTAAGATTACCTTAAGTACATTCTTAAGACTACATTGGTATGCAAATGTTGATTTGAGGCTAAGGGAGATACTATTCAGAATTTACTTAATCACATCTTACTATGTCAAATTTTACTACATTGGTTCTTGCTCAATCAAATTTCATATGGCAAGAATTAGAGGACCTAGGTATGTCAAAACCTACTCAATCGGATTCTGCTCGTTCGGATTTTTCTTAGTCAGATTTCGTTCACCTAGAAAAGGTAGGAAGGGTGTTTGTTCATGTGGATGCTACTCTATTAGAGTATTTCTTGTCAAAAATTTATCAATGGAAAAGGGAAGGCAAAAAAGTATTTTAAATTGTTGCATCGATTTGTGCACATAATTCAAATCATTGTGCAAAAATTTCAATCGATGTTATGAATTATAGAAAGGTGGTATAATGTGTGTGAATAGTAGTGTCATATGAAAACTTGATTTTGAATTCGTGCTGGTGTAGTTGAGTCCTGAATTTCAAGCATGCTTGTATATGTGCAAGAGGATCAGTCTTGCTTCGGTGGTTCCGAGCACAGACACAACAAACATGAGGAGTAAAGCATGTAGGAGAGAAGTGGTGCCTCATAAAGAAGATTCTTCTTTAGAAGAGAGTGATAGTTTGTTCCAAGAGGAAGAAGATAATGCTCTAACTCCGGCATCGACAAGGAAATTGACACAGTCACTTATGGAGCCCTTGACAGATTTTAAAGTAGAAATTGACATGAGTGCATCATTGAAAGCTATCAGGCTACAATGTATTTCCTTGTTCAAGTTTGCATCGCTACCTTAGGCAAACTGGAGTCTGAATTACTATGCTAGGAGTCAAATGGACATCATCAGAAAAACAAAAGGACAATTGTCTCCACAAGTGAAGTTTTCTCCCGAATTAATCACAGAAGTTTTTAAATTACCTTTTTTAAGGAGCCGATTGTGCCTAAATGTCCTGAGGAGGCCTTGAAGAAGGAATTTGGCCCTCCAGAAGGAGGTCGCCAATATTATATGTTGAAGAATGCATCTTATGCACACAGAGAGTAGCTTAAATGGTATCTTGAGCAATTGTGCTTTATAGTAAAATACGATTATATGTCCAAGGACAATTTTGCGACATTATGTTGGGCAAAACAAGGGGGAAGTGTTAGTTGGGCTCACTAGATATTTGATAGAATGAACAGTGAAATATTCTCTTCGGATAAATGCAAGACACAAGCTAATAGTAGATCAGCACCCTATCTTGCAGTGTTATTCCAGTTTGTACAGAAGGTCGAGAGAAATGAGGTTTTCTGGCCCAAAGTACATGACCAACAGATGGATTCCCCAAGGATTCAAAAGAAGGATCAGGGTAGTATTAGAGAGGAAGACCAATTGGATGAAACATATAGTGATTTATTGAAGGCTGGTTACAAGCTAGAGGAAGTTGATTTGGTGGTATAGAAGTTGCTAGGCAAAACTTCTAAAGGAGTAAGTTTTCATGAAACACCAATTAATGCAGTGGAAGAGATCGAGAAGCCCAAGATGGTGGGCCAAAGCTTTAAATTATCCAAGAAACGTAAGTTGAAGCCTATGCCGCAAGCTATGGTGGATAAGATTTCAGTACCACAGGGGTGTTAATCAAATTCTGTAGTTAGTACAGAAGTGTCAGAGATGCAATAGAAGCTAGATGACGTGTATAAATTTTTAAGAAGCAAGATGGCTTGTTGAAAGAACAGAAGTTACTTACTGATATATTAAACTCTGAGGAGTATCATGTAGTAAAGTCTCAGGTTCAAATATTATAGGAGGAATTACAAAAGACAATACAATAACATGAGGAGGTGTTGTCTTCTTTTTGCCAACAATATGCAGTAGAAATATTGAAGGTCAAGAAGTCCCTTCAGGAGTTTGATGATTGGACAGGGAGAATGAAACAAATGGTGGAAACAGAAATACAAAGCTTAGCTATATTGAACACAACATTGCAGGTGGATAATGAAGCATTGAGATCTAGAATCAAACCTTTACTAGTGCTAGAGAAGGAGATGTTAGAGAACAACGAAGTGAAAATGGATGGAGTGTTAATGTTGGAAATGGATATGAGGATTATCAAGCAGCAAATGGAGAAGCTTATGCAAGACTTATGGGCAGGATTGAAAGAGAGATTACAAGCAATTATCAATTATCCACATGAGCAGATGAAAGATGGCTTTATATCAGTACATGAGTGTCAACTGATGAAAGTGGTTGAACAACATGAAATTAAGAAGTGAGTATTATTACTGCAAATTGCAATATTGAAAGAACAGATTCTTTAGCATAATATCGTATTATAGAAAATAGAACTGTGTGACTTTCAATTATGCTCCTACATCAAGTTCATCTAGTCTGACCATTGTCCACCTGCGCAATGCAAAAGAGAGTTTTTTCTATCTTCTCCAAGTCTTTTTGTCTCTCCGTAGATGCTTCTTCTTCCTTACTTCAGTGTGCACAAAAAGTACAACCATCATATATCCCATGACATTCTATTTAACTAACTTATAACTGCTTCTTGTTAAAATGTCCGACTGACCAAAATACGGGCTCAACAACATCCAAGTCTGCAACATTCAATTAGAATGGAGGGTGCCTATTTTACAGACTAATTGATTTTTAGCCAAAACCAGAAATTGTTTGAAGCACATAAACACTTTGGACTTTCCTTTCAATGGATATACCCATGCATGCCTGGAAAAATCATCAATGGAAGTCATGAAGTAAAGATAGTTTCCAAATGAGGGTGTCTATATAGGACCACAGACATCACTATCAATAAGGTGCAATTTATGAGTAGCTCAAACTAAACCATCTTTTAGGAACAAGGAACGTTGCATTTTTCCCAAAATATAGCCTTCACAGACATGTTTACCAAGTGCCTCAAGTTTGGGTAGAGAGGACACCATTTCAGATTTTTGCCAGCATAGCAAACTAGCAAAATTTAGATGAACAAAGCATGCATGCCAAAGCTTTGCATCTGACATAGCCTGAGAATCATGTACTGCACATGGTGAATCATTCACCAATTTTTCCTAGTCTATGAGCTTATACAGCCCACAACATAAAATGCCACAAGCAATAATGACATCGTCATTTGGCAGATCATGAAATGTATACCTCTCATAAAAAGATTTCACAACCAAGCCAATCTTGGCTAAAGCTGAAATTGATAACAGATTCTTCTTGATCCGTGGCACAAATAAAGCATCCAACAATGTAAAAGAACTACCATTAGCAGTAGCCAAAATCATCTTACCAACTCCCATGACAGGAGAAGAGGATTCATTGGCATATGTGATAGTATTCCTTGTAGGGGCACTCTCGAGTGAAGTGAAGAAATTGTGCTACGAGGTAATATGTTTGGTTGCCCCACTATCAAAGTGCCAAAAATCTTAGTCTACTATAGATGGGTTATAAATGAAAATAGTGGTAAATGCCCATTCTTCATTTTGCACAGGATTAGCATACTCTGTTTTGGGTGTAGAGGCCTGTGCAGCAACCATTCCAACCTCTTTCTTCCATGCCTCTTTAGCAACCAATTTTGGACAACTCTTTATGACATGATCATTTCCTTTATAGTATTTGCAAAACAATTTTTGCGTTTCTATTTTCTTCTCATCTCTCTCATCCTTCTTTGATTGTGCAGAATTAGCACATTTCTAGTAGAAGAGCTCCATTTACCTTTGCCCTTCTAAGTAGCGAGGAAAGCTTGATTTGCAACATGCATAATGGACCTGTTTTGCCTAGATTGATCTTCTTGCAATAGAACAGAGACTAACTGCTCAAATGTTAAGGCATTTGGATTGCCTTTCATCATCAATCGAAGAGTAGAAGTAAAACTCTTTTATGAATACGGAAGGCCATTCAAAACAGTCTGCACAAGTGAACTATCAGGCAAGACTTCATGAATAGAAATCAATTGCTCCGTCAAATCTTTGATCTTTGTCAAAAAGTTGTCCATTGAATATCCTTCATTCATGTGCTCTCTCTAACGGTTTTCAGAGGTAGGCAACACGAGCCTCATTCCTTGCCTAGTATAAAGTGCTAAGTGTATCGCAAGTATCCTTAGCTATTCTGCAAGAGCAAATATGAGGAATAATGGCACGTTTGATAGACAAGGCTATCAATGCATGTGCTTGAGCATCTCTACCATCCCAACAAATTTTCTCTATAGTAGGTGCAGCAGGAACTGCAAGACGAACAAGAACATGAAGAATATTGTCATTTTCAATGCCATCTACATCAACTTCAATAATTGTATTTACAGGTGTAATAGGATGTTTTTCAATACCGTGCACAATATTCCACGGTCCTTTTGCAACCAATACATGATGCATCATATAATCCCACAATGGGTAATTGGTATTGTCCAACTTATCCTCAACATCCAACATATGGAATACATCACTGCTTTCAGCCATGGCCAATGACTAAAATACCCAGATGTAGAAAATTGATTGTATATAAAAAAGTTGAACAGAACTACCTTATTGAGTTCTACTAAACATGTAGCAGAATTTGAGCTACATATATTGGTGAACCAAAACTTGTATATATCTTTGGCACAAAAAGACAAAATTTCCTACATAGGCATTGCGATAGTGCATTCGGAGGCTGAAACGAGCCCAAATCGTGATTTTGCCACCACATAGTGAAGCTGTTTCGAACTCCTAATCGCCTTGAGTATGGTCACCAAATTTCATGGGATGTTGAGACTGTGATGAGAGGGGTTTTTGATGATGCCCTAGATGAAACAATGACTTGCTCTGATACCAATTGTTGGAGCTTGAGGTCTGTGGAAGCATGTGAACAACACAAGGAAGAAGAAGAAGCTTGGAACACAACACATACTTTTGATTGTATTACCAAGAAAATGTACAAAGATATGTGACCCGTTAGGGTTATAGGCATATATACAAGCCAGGGGGAAAAACCTCCTAAAGAGGGACCGGTAGTCCTAGTGTGTTCACACACATCACTACCTAAATATATCAACAACTTCAGATTTCTTTGGTCCCCAAATTTGATGCGTCTTTTTAGCTTCATTTCAATCTTTCTTCAATGTTGTTTGGTGAAATTTTGGTACCACATCCCTTGTTTTTATCTGCCTTATATATTTGCCTTGTTTGAGTGGCTTCTTTGGTTTCTTTGACCATGGTAGTCTTTGATTTGCTCAAGATTTTGTAGTAGTGTACTGTTGTTGATTGATCTCCTTAACTAATGCTCTAATATCTTCCTTGGATTTTTCTAATATTTTCTTTTGGATCGATACTTGTTATTGTTGTTTTTAAGCTTCAATGAGTTAAATAGCTAGCCATATTTGACTTGTCCTTGAGTAGACTTGCTTTGTTCTTTCTTCCTTGACTGAATTTCTTCACCTAGGGTTTGTCGATTGTGCTTGGTGCTGCTTGCATTTATACTCTTGTACTTGGTCCTTGTGAATCCATGTCTGCTTGATTTTCCTATTTTTTGATGCCCATATCTTCCTTGTGTTGGGCTTGTTGACAATTTTTGATGTTCCTCCCTAGAATGGATAACCTCACAAAGGCTTTTTGATATGATCTCTTGAGAAGCAGGGGTTGGATGATATAACAAGAGCTTTCATTGACACTCAAGATAGGTTGAAGAATAGAATAGGTAGATAAAGAGTTTGGTTGGGATTCTAAATCATGCATACTTTGATTTGGTCCATTAGGGTTGTCCATGTCAATTATCTTTAGTGGTTTCTCCTATAGGAGAATAAAGATTTCTCTACATCCTACCTTGGATGATATATGTCCTTGGGCCAAATCTATTATAACCTCATATTTGTATATCCAATCTTTTTTTAGAACTAGTTCCTCTAGTAGATTGGAATCTTCACATACCAAAAGTCTTTGTTGCATAGTATTGTTTCCCAGGTGTAAGGATAAATATACTTCTACTAAGCATTCAATGATATTACCTCCAATCCCAATCATATAATCTTTTGTAAGAGTGAGTGGCATTTTTAATTTCTCAGCTATAGATGCATGAACACTCCTTAGAGCTTCTTCTATGCCGATTAAAGAGTTTATCAAAAGTGATATTTTTCATCTTTTATCCCTAGGTATTAATATGGTTGTCTCGCTTGGCTTCCTTGGGTTTTTATGTTTGTGGCATGAAAATTAGCCATGGGAATGGGTTCTCCACCTCGTAAGTATCTCTCATCATGTTCTTTGATCCACTCCTTTTCTAATAGTTCTCCTTCTTTTGCCTCTTGGAGTACTACCATGTACAAGCTCAAGTCATAACATTCTTCATCCACACATTCAGTCGTGGTTAGTACTTCTTCATTTAGGCATACATCTTCTGTTGCTAGGATTTCCATCCATGTGTGTGGTTCAAATGCTTCATCTGGAAATATTTGAGGCATGTGGGTTGGGTCTTCTATAGGTCTATGTCTCTCATGCCCTGCTTGCCAAATTGTAATCTTTTCTTCTCTCGTTTAGCTACCTTGCAAATCCATAGTTGACGGTCTTCATTCATCCATGATTGGGCACTAGAGCGAGCACTACAGATTGACACATCATCCTCCTCTTTATGTTGAGGGATCCATTGAAGGCATGGAAGATCTCATATGCAAAATTTGGGAGATTTATTTTAGTAGTTGTGCCTTGGTGTTGGAGATACAAAGCATCTCCTCCCCAGTCTTGAACTACCTTGAGTTGTCGCATGAATGGTCTTCCTAGGATCATCTTGTAATTGCTCTCCTTGCCAAATTGACATATAACTAAGGTGTGTTCAAAGTTTACTCCACAAGTCATCAGAATTACATTTTCAAGGAGTCCTAAAGGTCGTTCTACATGATCATATGCTAGCTATAGCTTCACTCTAGTCATTTGTAGAGTTGGATTTTCCCATTTTTCCCTAATTTCCTTGGTTGTTATTCCTACTCTAGCTTCTGTATCTAGAATGGATTTGGTCATTGTCACTCTAGCACAATGGTGAGTACCAACATGAAGAGATCCACCTCATAAATGTCAATCAGTAGAGATGTGAGGATGGTATGATGGCCATGAGCAAGTGAGTACCAACTTGAAGAGATCCACCTCATAATTGTTTTAAAATGTGTTTCAAAATGCAATATGAACTCTTTACTCTAAAAGGGAAGATATTATATTTGATTTTAAAACACGGTCTAATATTTCATTAATAAACATCCAAAAATATAGAATTTCATTAATCAACTTCAAAAAGTTCTTAATAATAATAATAATAATAATAATAATAATAATAATAATAATAGTAATGACATGAAATCAAAGTTGGCAATAATAAATGGCCCCAAATCTATTTTTTTGCTCAAAAATTGGAATGGTTTATTCTAAAAAGTTGGTTAGTGTTTTGGGAATCGAAGAGGGAAGGGGTTGTATCATATTTAAAAATGCACTCTAGGGTTTTGAGAGTGTGTTTTGGCTCTTACTTTGAGTGGAGTGTCTAAAATGTTGGAGTGGAGTGGCGTGTTGATTCCTCTTTCAAGATGGATGGAAATACACACTAGAAACTCCCAAAGGATGATTCAAAAGAACACCCTTCGAACATTCTTCCTAACACTTACATGCACATACAAAATAGATGGGACACTCAATAAACTTGTAAAGATGAGGAACCTCCCTTCATCATGAGCTTCATCAACTTATATGCATGGGACTCTTGGCTTCTGAAGATGTGCGTAGTCTAGTGCCTAGAGATTCTATGCCTATAATGGAAGGGGAATATCGGACGTCTCTTCAATAGTGCTTCTTTTATCGAAGCAATGAGCTTTGTAGAATTATAAAGCTCATTTGATACATTATATGTGATAGTTCATCAACAACTATATTCCATTTGCCTCTTCTATACAAGATTTCCATGTGAAACTCCTGCATGAGCTCAGCCCAATGAGCATATCTGCCTCAAAGATCTGGTTGACTACAAAAATACTTAAGTGTATGGTGATCTCCGTATACCTTAAAGTATGCACCATAAACATAGTGTCTCTAGACTTGAAGTGCATGCCACTAGCATCTATCTCTAACTCAAAGGGTTTTTGTGCATCTGCCACTTTGAATATAGGAACCTCTAAAGCGGCTTGTTTTAGAGTATCAAAACTCTCTTGCTAGAACTTTGACTTGAAGCCAGTTCATCATAGGTGCTGCTATCGATGAATATGAAGAGATGATTTTTTTATAAAAATCGAAAAGTCCTAGAAATGACCGTAACTACCCCTCATCTTGAGGAGAAGGCCAATATAATATAACGGAGACCTTCTTGGGATCCATCTGGACCCCATTGGCCGATACCACATGCCCTAGATATTCTATCCTCAAAAGAAACAATTGATTCTTCTTTGGATTATCATACAGATGTTTTTCTTTTAAAACATTCAATACTAATCTCAAATGATGTTCATGCTCATGCACAGTTCTACTATACACTAACAAATCATCAACAAAATCAACAACACACTTTCCAATGAACAATTGTAAAATGTTAATTCATTAGGATCATAAATGTAGCTGGTGCATTAGTCAAACCAGATGGCATGAACAAATACTCATAATGACCAAAATGGGTCCTGAAAGTTATCTTATGTACATCATGATTTCTTACTCTAATTTTATTGTAGCCACTTTTTAAATATATTTTACTAAATACAACAAATCCACCTAGAGCATCTAAAAGATCATCAATCCTAGGCATGGGATATCTGTGTCTGATAGTTATCTTATTGAGTGCTTGGTAGTCAACGCACATCCTATAAGATCTGTAGTTCTTCCTCACAAGAAGAACTAGTGTTGGAAAGGATAGCTAGGTCTAATCAACCCTTTCTATAAGTACTCATCCACGACCTTGCGGACTTCATTTTCCTCCTATAAACTCATTTGAAATGGTGGTTGAGTAGTTAGACTCGCTCCCGATACCAATTCGATTCTATGCTCTATGTTAAATCAATCTTAAGCAACTTGATAGCATTTACCAATCTCGTCTCTTAGAGATCTGGATCTCCACAGATCAGTAGTCGCCTCCCCTCATGCTCAAACTGATAAACACGCGAAGCAAAGTCAATGAATAGTCTCTTCCTTGCATGCCAAAGAAACTTTTAGTCTGTTTTGTATTCTCAAATGCATATGCATAATAAATTATAGAAATTTGGGCAGCATAACGGCGTAATTTTGAAAATCAAAAAAATTATACCAAGTAATCGATAAGCAATTTCCATAATAATGGTGTCGGTAGGCACAATCTAACTACAAATAGACTGAAGGGGATTAACCTGCAAGAAAAAACTTACCTATCCCTGCAAAGAAGAATACATGCATTATATTTTTTGGGTTCAGGAACACATAGCTACTGATTCAAACAGTTCACTCACATGAATAGACCTTCGTACACAACCTTCTCATGCACTCACTTACTTGCCTAGATACATGATTTCTTAGATTTACCACATTCAACTAGTAATCATGCTTGTAAGAAACAATTATGTTTTGAATAGAAGACCATACATATGTGCGCAACAAAACAGAATGAAACACCATAATAAAGATCTTCATATTACAGAAAATAGAACTGTGTGACTTTCAATTATGCTCCTTCTACATCAAGTTCGTCCAGTCTGACCACTGTCCACCTGTGCAATACAAAAGAGAGTTTTTCTATCTTCTCCAAATCTTTTCATCTCTCCATAGATGCTTCTTCTTCCTTACTTCCACACACACAAAAACTACAACCATCATATATCCCACGACATTCTATTTAACTAACTTATAACTACTTCTTGTTAAAATATCCAACTGACCAAAATACGGGCTCAACAACATCCAAATCTGCAACATTCAAAATCCAACTTACTTCTTATTCCTGCATTTTCTCTCCCCTCAATACCTAACACTACCTGGTGGAGGATTTTTCCTAAAAATCAGACCCGAATTCATGACCCTTTGATCATAGACAATAATACTAAGTTCTTTATTGAAATCTGCTTGATAAACTTCTTCTAAAACCTTATTACTTCCTTGAACATGATCTGCTTCAACCTGCACATATTCTTGCTCCATTATCTTTTCTGATACTACCTTGAACCAAATCATCCAACTCTTTATCCAATGCATGAGAAGGTTTTGTACGAAGGTCTATTCATGTGAGTGAATTGTTTGAGTCAATAGCTATGTGTTCTTGAGCCCAAAGACATTTTGCGATCCTACTGTGTTTGCTAAAGAAGCAACAGATGCATGAAGGGAAGAAGAGGAAGATTTAGTAAATTTTACTACACAAGAGTGCAAGCACAAGCAGCTAACATGGAGCCATCTTTTGAATTTCACGATTGGTACGAAGCACAAGAGAATTCTAATCTTGAAGGTGAAAAGGAGGAAGGAGTCATAGGGTGACCAGTCCAAGAACTAGGTGTACACCTCAATCAGTGCCCATTGCGCAACCACCTCCAAATCCTAAAGTGAAAGGAGTGCATTTTAGAGGAGATTCAAAGGAAGATGCAGAATGTCATGTTGCTCAATTTGAAATAACATGGACAGCAAACGGATACGACACAATATACGACGATGCAGTAAAACTCCAACAATTTGCAGCTACATTGGAAGGAAGAGCAATGACCTGGTTCATTCAATACAGTATTGCTCATTTTTCTACATATGATGCATTAAAAACAACATTTTTACAAAGATTATGGAAAGAAAAGACTCCCTCTGATGTATTGAGGAAGTTGAGAGCAATTAGACAAAAGAACATGTTAGTAGAAGACAATGCTCAGAAATTTAGAACTTTAATGGAAAGATTACAAGGCAAAGAGAGACCTATCGATGAGATGTTGGCGGGTTACTTCCTAAAAAGATTAAGGAGAAGCATTAGGCATGCAGTGGCAAGTGTCCATATAGCTAATGGTTTTGATGTGTTAGTATTAGCAACAGCAAGAGTTGAAAGAATATTTGGTAGATCTAAGAAGAAGCAGAGTGACTCTAGTTCAGATGTTGGATCCAATTCAGAATCGAAGTCAAAGAAAGGGACAACTGATTCAAAATAAGAGAGTGAAGATGAAGATGTTGTGGTAAGAAAACATCACAAACACAAAAGTAAACAAGGTAAAGAGGAAGCTCTAATTAGTAGATTAAAGAAACATGGATATTCCATAATTGCTCCAAAGGAGAAAATGATGGAACATCTATACATAGAACAATGAAGGATGATAAAATGAAGACCAAGCAAGAGCTGAACAATGACTAGTTTGAGGTAATAATTAATTGTCCTTTGCAATTATCCTTGGATCAGTTGTTATCATTAGTGCCAACATTTAGAGAAAAATTATTGAAAAAGTTGATTGGCCAATAGTCAGAGCCAACACCTAAATAATTACCTTCAACATCAGCTAATAATATTGATCCGACTGATGTGGACTTTGTAGTTCCAGTAATTTAGGCATAGTATAAACGAAGAAGATTTGATAAGGTTTTGCTGGATGGAGGATGAGGAGTCAACATATTACGTGAACATATATTTAAGGAAATGGGGAATGGGGCTTTGGCTCCAACACCTTTTCAAGTGAAGATGGCAGATCAGACGAGGGTCCAACCTTTGGGCATTTTGAAGCAACAACACATAATAATTGTAGGGATGTCATTCATGGTTAAAATCACCTTTCCAATGCACAAGTTCTTGCATCTAAAGTGTATCAATCTACTTCAGTTTAGTTTGTCCTCCTTGACCATTAATAGAGTTAGTTGATCTCTATCATTTTGATTTATTGAAAAAGTTCTTGGGGGTGGATGTCCTATTAGGATAAACCTTGATTTGGATGCCTTTTTCATGGTAAACTTCTCCATCTTTTAAAAGTTTTCTACTTTTGAAACTACATTAAAAAAAACTACACATTCGAACCCCTTTACTTGATATCAAAGTTCTTCCCGTAAACCCTCAATAAATTTGCTCTTAAAGGCATCTCCGGAATCTTCTAGTGCATACTTATGTAAACATAGAAACTTCTCCTTGTATTCTTCAAGGGACAAGTTATGTCTATCATTCTTCTATTTCTTGAAGGAGTAGAATTTCATTTTCTTTTCCTTTCGATAGTGTGGAGAATAGTAATGATTGTTTTCTTGCTCTCGAAACTCATTCTAGAGGATTAGACCTTCAAGTGTTCTTCTTTGCATGTATGATTCCCACCACAATTTGACCACTCCTCACAGATGCATGATTGCCTCTTTTGCTTTTGATTCTTCACTAAACACACGTATATCAAAGAAATATTCAAGCTCTTTTGGTTCAAGCTCAAAAGTGGAATCTTCCTTCAACTTGAATTTGTCCTGCAAAATGTGATCAATATTAAGAACATACTTTTTAAGTAATCCAACATGGAAAACTAGATGAATATTCAAAGTGTTAGACAGTTCAAGTAAATATGCAACAAAACCAACTTTCTTTAAGATTTTAAAAGGATCAGTAGAAGGATTCACTTTCGAAAAAACCAGATCATTTGCTCTAAATTGCAAGGGTCTCTTTTTGAGATCATGATATAACTTCTGACGTCTTTGTGCATCTTTAATGTTCTTCTTTACCTTATTCAGCTCCAAATCCATGTTCTCAAGCATCTGTTTGGATACCTCAACCTAATTTTATGCATTAAAAACAAATGACATAGCAAAAATTATAGCTATAGATTGCTTCAAAAGATGTCATTTTAATAGACTAATCCATGCACTATTATGTGCATACTCAATGAGAGGCAAATACTCAGTCCAATTGTTCTGCTTATCATTTACATACATACATAACATATCCTCAAACACCCGATTAACCCTCTTGGTCTCACTATCAACTTGAGGATGAAATGAAATGCTCAAGTGTTATTCTGTTCCCATGGATTGAAATGTTGCTTTCCAAAAATTAGATGTAAACTTTGCATCCCTATTAGAAATTATACTTTTAGGTATACCATGTAACCAAAAAATGTATTTTATGAAAAGTTTAGAAACATGCATAACTATATTAATTTTTCTCATGGGAAGAAAATGTGCCATCTTTGTAAGGTTTACGACTCAGAGAATTAGCCATTGTTTTCTTTTCCTACTAAGTACTTAATATCAAAATCATATTCACTTAGCAATTTGATCCATCATTTTTTTCTATTGTTAAGTAAGGGTTGAGGAAAGATATATTTAAGACTTTGATGATCCATTCTTAATTCTGAATTTTCTCCAAGCAATAAGTATCTCCAATGTTAAAGTGCACTTACAACTGCAAGCATTTACAAGTTATGTGTTGTATAGTTTACTTCATGTTTCCTTAGTTTCCTTGAATCATAAGCCACTACCCTTCCTTCTTGTGAAAGTATACATCCGATTTGGCTTCCATTAGCATCACATGCAACAATAAATGGCTTCACCTAACTCAAATATTTTTAGTAAAAAGTTTTCAATAATTTTCCCTTTTAATTGTTCAAATGAATTTTCACACTCATCATCCCACATGAAATCTCTATTTTTCTTTGTCAATTTTGTAAGAGGATTTGTGATTCGGGAAAAATCTCTAATGTTTGCCCTGTTATATTGTGCCAAACCAGGAAAGCTTGTCACATCTCTCACACATTTGGATGTATTCCAGTCAACTATGCTTTTAACTTTCTCATGATCTATGTGAATCCCTTCCTTAGAAACAACTCTCCCCAAATAATTCACTTTCCCCGTTGCAAAGAAACATTTACTCAAATTATCATATAGTTTATGCTCTCTGAGTTTCTGTAATGACTTCCTGAGATGCAATGCATGTTCATCACCATCCTTAGAATACACAAAAATGTCATCAAGAAAGACGAAAATAAATTCATCAAGATTTCATGAAACACATTATTCATCAAACCCATAAATGTTTCTGAAGCATTTGTCAATCCAAAAAGCAAAATTGTGAACTCATAATGACCATATCATGTTCTAAAAGCGGTTTTGGTTATGCCTTTAGACTTTACTCTAATTTGATGATACCCCGATCTTAAGTCAATTTCAGTGAGTAATGTGGCACCGCTCAATTGACTCAGCAATTCATCTATGTGTGGAAGTGGATACTTGTTCTTAATGGTTTTCTTATTCAATCTCCTATAGTTGATACAGAGTCTGTATGAGCCATCTTTCTTTTTTTGAAACAAAACAGGTGCTCCCCAAGGTGAAACAACAAGTCTTATCAACCCCCCCTTCAATAGATCATCTAGTTGGAGCTTCAACTCTTTCAATTCATCAATATTAAACCTATAAGGTGCTCTAGAAAAAGGCTCACTTCTTGGATATATAATACTCATCTAAAAGTTTTCTAACATATTCGGGTATTTATTCTTCTCTTGAAGGTCATGCACATAAACCAAATATGTCTCAGCACCCTATCGAATACCCCTAATCAAATTTATAGAAGAAATAGGAGAAAAACTTGAATTACACTGGCCTACAACACAATGTTCAATCCCCTCTATTTTCAAAGTAAGGATCCTACTTTCACAATCAATCGTGACACTATTATGAATTAACCATTCCATTCCAATGATTACATCACATTCTCTCATTTCAATTACATGGAAGGCACCCAAAAACTTATGTTCACCTAACATAAAATCAAGATTCTCAATACAACATTGAGTATAGTGTATCCTACCATTATCCATCTCTACAGGTCTTTTGACCTTCATCTCAATATGCAATGCTAAAGCGCTCTACCAATTTAAGTGAAAGGAAACAATTTGTACTGCCCGGATCAATCAAGAAACTAACCTTATGTAAGGATATGTCACCCATAAATTATAATCCTAATGATCGATGCCCTTGAATGAGAAGAAGTTGTCATGCATTGAAGTCTAGGGTTAGAACACGTACCTTGATCATCTGCTTCCTCAATTGTTATGTTTTCCTCTTATAGATGAGAAAGTCCTAATCTTTTAAGCTATTAAGAAATGAGAATCATGTTGCCAATGCATATGTTCTTGCTTCTTAAGTGTATTAATGTGCTTCAGTTTAGTTTTTCCTCCTTGACCAATAATAGAGTTAGTAAATCTCTGTCCATTCTGATTTGTTGAAATAGTTCTTGTGGATCAATGTCTTGTTGGGATAAGCCTTGATTTGGATGCCTTTTTCATGGTAAACTTTTCTATTTTTTCTAGTTTTTCTGCTTTTGCAATTAGATCAAGAAAATCTACACATCCGGACCCCTTTATTTGATAGCAATGTTCTTCCCAAAAGAGCTCAATAATTTTTCTCTTCAAGGGATCTATCATCCTCTTGTCGCTTGAAGGAGTAGAATTCCATTTTCTTTTCCATCCGATAGTGAGAACAATAATGATTCTCTGCTTGCTCTCAAAACTCTTTCGAGGGGATCGGACCTTCACGTGATCTTGTCTGTAGGTATAATTTCCACCACAATTTGGTGACTCCTCGCAGATGCAAAATTGCTACCTTTGCTTTTAATTCTTCACTAAATACATGTAGATTAACGAAATCTTTGAGCTCCTCAATCCATGCCTCAAGAGCCTCTCCAATTTTCTTCTCACCATCAAATTCATTTAATTTTGCTCTTTTAAACACTTGCTTAAGTGCAGATTCCCTTCCATCATCATCATCATCTTTAGGTTCACATTGTTGTCTAGCTCTACATGCACTCGATGTGCCGACACCGTTACCACCTTCATCATTAAGGTCCATGAAAGCATTTGTAGTACCCTCTTTCTATTTGTTGGATCTTTCTTTATGTAATTCTGCATTCAGTATATGGATAAGCTCCTCTTGTTCTTCTATCTTCTTCTTCAAAACCTGCATCTTGTCTCGGAATCCAAATCCACTCTGATACCACTTGTAACAAGTCTCCTAAGCTTTAATCACAATCCCACACAGAACAATAGACTTTGGCATAAAGAAGATATAAGGAAGAAAAATAGAGTATGCGCAGAACGAGAAGAGAGAGAAATTTATTATCTATGCAGATTTACAATCAATTTTGATCTGTGTTACAAAATCTATCAAATAGCTTCAATGTGAAGCCTCATCCACCTTACCACCCCCGAGCTAATCTCAATCCCGATCCCAATCACAATCGCAATCTTAATCCCAATCTCAATCTCAATAGCAATCTCAGAAGCCAAAAATGATTGTGATCAATGCACGACTGCTAAGCCCCAATGCCCAAAAGAAATATGATTATAAAAGCCTTTATTTGGTTCAAACCCCATGGAATTGACCACTTGTATTGCTAAAAATCCAAAAATTTACTTCTAAGTAATAACTTTCTGCTCTCGTCCCACTACCTCATACCGCTTCACTTACACTTCCTATCTCCACACCTATACCCACTCTCTCGCACACCCGATAGCACATATACCTGCATCCTCACAACCATTAACTCTCTTGGGGTATTGCTTTCTCTTTCTCTCACACTTCCTCCCATATAATAGCCCACACACTCCCTCCTCTACTCACACTCACACTTACCTCCACCGAGTCAATCCCATGTTCTCACTTGTTCATTCACACAGACATGCCAACCATCAATTCACCCTCACACACAAGAATACACATACACACACTCCAACTATTCTTTTCCCTTTTTCTTATATCCTTTTCTCACACTCCATTTTTCTCCCCCGCACCTAGTCACACACACACACACACCCTTTAACACATGCACTCATACGCATGCCCATACTTCACACACCCATTTATTCACATACTCTCTCATTACACATGCACGACCCTCCCCTCCCCCCCCCTTTTCTACCCTCCTTTTCTCGTCCTCCTTCACATTCTCTTCCCCCGTGGTTTCCACATGTGGTACAATAGGACGCTCTTTTTCACTCTTCACCGATTTCTTTCTAATACATTAACCATGAAGGAACTCCCTACTTGGAGAAACAAACAAGCAAAGTTCACCTTCCGAAACCAGAAAGCAATATAGAAATGTGTGTTGCACTCATTACATTCCCTTATTTATCTCAAAAGATCACATGACTTTCATCCATAGGTTCAGGTCTCGGAATGAGTGCAACCTTGGTTTCACTATAATTTCACTTCTCTCTGTATGAAAACGTAGCATTGTAGCTATAAACTTTGGTATTTAAATGTATACCACATACTTCACGTTGATTGGAACCCGAAGTCTTCACAAACAACATATATTCATTATGCGTTATGTAATCTCACATAGTATGTTTCAGTAGTGTTGCACTTCAACCATACTAGAGCTACAAAGAGAACGTTGTTATATGAAATGAAAAGTATGGTGCATGTACCACACTGCAACACCTCACTTCATGTTCCACCACACTTCACTTTATTCCTCAAATTTTGGCAGTCACCTAAGTTTGCGCCCAAAAAAAAACAAAAAACATTCTCTTTCTGAATCGATGGAAACAATGTCGAGGACATTCAAGTGTTATTCAACAAGGAGGGCGGTGATTAGATTGTCTAACACTTCTCAGACCTTTGATTCCTATAACAAAGAACAAGCTTAGCACAGGAGCTGTGGTTGAGGCGTTTCCGACAAAGCATATGTGATTTTTGTTAAATAACAGTCTGTTTGTCAAATGTTTCTGAGAGAATAAATCCTTCTAAGTTCTGAGCATTCCAGGTCGAGTCAAGGTACTACGAATTTTCCTATATGCCTGCATCCTAATCCTAGACATCTCATATATGCCTCATCAATTTCTTCATTAAGTGAGCATGTTGCCTTGATGATGTTCATTAAGTGCCATCTCATGTCACAATGCATCTTTCACCTATCTATGGATCTTCAAATCTCTATTTCCTTTGCTCCAGCATTTCAACTTTTTGTGCAAGATCCTTTTGTGCATGACTCGAATCCAAGTTTCTCCTCTCTTTAATTAAATTTAACATCTATTTCCCTGTTAGAATTCTTCATTGGGAAACAGAGCATAAACATTAACATTAATATAAACTCAGCGCTACTGTCTGCACCCATAAATCTCCTCAGCATCGTAACTATGGTTGCGAAAACAGATGATGAGGCAATTTTGCAACAAGAGAAGACTCACTGATAGTTTGATCCAACTAAGTGAATAGACGATCTTAAAGGAAGATGCTACTCGTCTAGCTCTGAAGTCCCATTCTAACTGTTCTCTTCATTCCTCAACTTTCCAAGTCCAGTCTTTCATGATTTACTGCTTAGAGAGACGGAGCATGACTCAAATCACCTTGACAAAGATTGGAGGGGCTCTCTACTATGCCGTTCCCCCAGGAATCCTCAGTGGAAGGTTCACTTCGAATGTCACAGGAGAGCCTAAAATTAGAGATTTCCCCTCCCCTTTTGGACACCAATCTCCACAAAAGAACTACCAAAAGAATCTCAAAAAGGAGGAGGCCTTCTTTATTTTCTTCGATACCTGCACACAAACCACTCAAAGCCCCCCCCCCTCTTGCTCCTATGGTTGCGATCAGGAACAGTAGCCCCCCCTTAGCCATACTGAAAAAAACCTGAACTCCCCTCTCTCCTCCCCAGGTTGCAGAAGAGAACGCCCTCGATCATCAGCACTCCCTTTTCAAGCTATCCTCTCATGCGGGCAGTGGTCAGGTCAAATCCCCCTTCTATACCTGCATATCTATGCAAAAAACAAGAAAAACCACTGACTTTTAGAGTGATAACTCTCTTCCTACATGCGATGGATTCCTCCAGAAATTCCGTGCTGATAATTTTATTTTCCCCGTGTGTAGTGATGGTGCTTAATCCCTCCAAAATTGGGCCAAATCACTCTTTGCCTCTGACAATGGCAGCTGGAATAACAAAAAAAAAAAGCTGCCATGGCTCTGCCATCCTTCCCAACGCACCTGTATACCATCCAAAAAAGAG
Organism: Ceratopteris richardii; assembly: GCA_020310875.1. Taxonomy (NCBI): domain Eukaryota; kingdom Viridiplantae; phylum Streptophyta; class Polypodiopsida; order Polypodiales; family Pteridaceae; genus Ceratopteris; species Ceratopteris richardii. The sequence goes on along the minus strand of MU261099.1, from coordinate 91,611 downwards.
ATACAGTAGAAAACGAGAATAGCACTTTCCCCACAAAGCACAGATATGCACTTCTCTAATAACTTGCTCTATTGAATCACTTCATCTCTATTCCGCATCCAGGAAAAATATAACTATAAAATTATGTCTCACTAAAAGGTCTCAATATGCTACAAATTCCACGAATGCAGCCAAGGTTATGCGACAGTCCTCCTGAGGGAAAAATAAGAAAGTGGCCATTTTCTGGAAAAATGAAACTTTGCTTAATGAGAAAACACATCAAAATTTGCAAGTTCTTGTTCATAATTTTTTTCTCATCATTTTCCAGGTGACTAACCCTTTTTCTCACATTTGCTCTTCCTACCATGGTCCACTCCACATAAATGAACATGTATGTACATAGGTATTTGCATCACATCATACATCTTAATTTGTTCGCACATCGTCATATGAATCAGGACCATAGCAATACCCACATGTTCTCACACATGGACTCAAAATATTTGGTCCCTTTTTTCACAAGGTCAAATATGACCATAGGCTGCTCTGATGCATCCATCCAACATAGCAGTTCATATGACCACATTTAATTGATATAGTGGGTTGAGGACTGCTTCCAAATTATTGACACCTATACACCCACCATAGGTGGGAATGAGGTCCAATGCCAATGATGTGCACAACCTATCATATGCAAACATGTCTACCAATGCAAAGCACTTAATCATCATCATTCAAGGGGCTATTTCTTGGTTCCCTACATCAAAGTCACCTTAGTAGATCACCATTTCTACACAAATCAACATGTAACATACTCCCCCCTTCTGCTTGCGAAGTCATCCCCGACGAGCCAATTTGGTACTTGCACTCAAATCATCCAACATGTGATCATCATTCAATCAAATAGAAATCGTTACTTGCATACCTATTCTCTTCTTCCTCAATGTAGCACCTACAATCATTATCATACAATCATTAGTTAGTACCAAAATCCAATCATTTCCCTTACCATCTTTGTCCATCTTCTCGCATCTTCATAGCCATGTCCACCTGTCTGAAACTCATCAAACATATTAGATTATTTTCATCAAACATAATGTCAGAATGGAAAGAACACACACACATTACTCACATCACACATGTAAGCTCGTCATACACAATATACATGCAAATAGAAGACATGTCCACATTCCCGTCTCAACACTCTTTCATCTATATGATCACTCCCTCATTTCTCTTCCCATTTCTAACCCAAATTCTCTCGCCCATTTCCCATTTCCTTCCCACATAGGGTTTTCTATTCCCACTTTTGTTTCTGTCTATCTCCTGTGTTTTCTTGCTCATCAACTAGATCTTATGTTAGGTCACCACCACACCTCCCCGAAATTGATGGACACATAACAAAGATGTCTCAAGCCTAACGCGAGCTCACCACAACAAGACCACTCATTGTCAACGCGATTCAAGACTTCCCAAGCAGTCCCATGGCCTAAGAGTCGAAGTGAGCACCTTCCATGAGTTTGCAGACGAACAAAGCCACTAGCACGTTTGGATCCCTCAAGTCCAAGTCTTCCACAGACATGTCGCAGCCAAAACCCTAGCCGAGGTTAAGCTTCAATTCAACATGCCTCATCAGGAGTCCACACATTCCCAGATCCCCACAACACATACACACATATTCCCATCAGAGCATCAAGCTCTCTCACCTCTCTTCTATCTCCCCTCGAGAGAGGAATCTTCTTTTTTTCTTTCCTTTTCTTTTTTAATTTACCCGCAATGCACAATGCTAGCCCTATGCAAAACCGACGTCAGCTAGTGGCTTTGACCACCCGGCCAAAGGGACTCCACCCGCCTATCAGCCCACATAGGCGTACAACCACATACAGGTCGGGCCTACAGCAAAACTAGCGTCAGCTCGTGGCCTCGATCACCCAATCATGGTTGTTCCACCCGCCTACTAGCCCACGATAGTGCACCAACAACACACACACATATACACAATCATTTCTTTCTTGTTTTTTTTTCTTTTTTAATTCCAAAGTCTCGAGAATTAGGAGATAGAAAAAAGGCCCTATTGCTAACCCAACCAATCACGACACACACACACATGTATCCCCCCGTGGACATCTCGATGAGACACATCTCCCCTCTGTCGCACTCAAGCCAACATTTAAAGACGATCTTAAAGGAAGATGCTACTCGTCTAGCTCTGAAGTCCCATTCTAACTGTTCTCTTCATTCCTCAACTTTCCAAGTCCAGTCTTTCATGATTTACTGCTTAGAGAGACGGAGCATGACTCAAATCACCTTGACAAAGATTGGAGGGGCTCTCTACTATGCCGTTCCCCCAGGAATCCTCAGTGGAAGGTTCACTTCGAATGTCACAGGAGAGCCTAAAATTAGAGATTTCCCCTCCCCTTTTGGACACCAATCTCCACAAAAGAACTACCAAAAGAATCTCAAAAAGGAGGAGGCCCTCTTTATTTTCTTCGATACCTGCACACAAACCACTCAAAGCCCCCCCCCCCCCCCTCTTGCTCCTATGGTTGCGATCAGGAACAGTAGCCCCCCCTTAGCCATACTGAAAAAAACCTGAACTCCCCTCTCTCCTCCCCAGGTTGCAGAAGAGAACGCCCTCGATCATCAGCACTCCCTTTTCAAGCTATCCTCTCATGCGGGCAGTGGTCAGGTCAAATCCCCCTTCTATACCTGCATATCTATGCAAAAAACAAGAAAAACCACTGACTTTTAGAGTGATAACTCTCTTCCTACATGCGATGGATTCCTCCAGAAATTCCGTGCTGATAATTTTATTTTCCCCGTGTGTAGTGATGGTGCTTAATCCCTCCAAAATTGGGCCAAATCACTCTTTGCCTCTGACAATGGCAGCTGGAATAACAAAAAAAAAAGCTGCCATGGCTCTGCCATCCTTCCCAACGCACCTGTATACCATCCAAAAAAGAGATACAGTAGAAAACGAGAATAGCACTTTCCCCACAAAGCACAGATATGCACTTCTCTAATAACTTGCTCTATTGAATCACTTCATCTCTATTCCGCATCCAGGAAAAATATAACTATAAAATTATGTCTCACTAAAAGGTCTCAATATGCTACAAATTCCACGAATGCAGCCAAGGTTATGCGACAGTCCTCCTGAGGGAAAAATAAGAAAGTGGCCATTTTCTGGAAAAATGAAACTTTGCTTAATGAGAAAACACATCAAAATTCGCAAGTTCTTGTTCATAATTTTTTTCTCATCATTTTCCAGGTGACTAACCCTTTTTCTCACATTTGCTCTTCCTACCATGGTCCACTCCACATAAATGAACATGTATGTACATAGGTATTTGCATCACATCATACATCTTAATTTGTTCGCACATCGTCATATGAATCAGGACCATAGCAATACCCACATGTTCTCACACATGGACTCAAAATATTTGGTCCCTTTTTTCACAAGGTCAAATATGACCATAGGCTGCTCTGATGCATCCATCCAACATAGCAGTTCATATGACCACATTTAATTGATATAGTGGGTTGAGGACTGCTTCCAAATTATTGACACCTATACACCCACCATAGGTGGGAATGAGGTCCAATGCCAATGATGTGCACAACCTATCATATGCAAACATGTCTACCAATGCAAAGCACTTAATCGTCATCATTCAAGGGGCTATTTCTTGGTTCCCTACATCAAAGTCACCTTAGTAGATCACCATTTCTACACAAATCAACATGTAACATACTCCCCCCTTCTGCTTGCAAAGTCATCCCCGACGAGCCAATTTGGTACTTGCACTCAAATCATCCAACATGTGATCATCATTCAATCAAATAGAAATCGTTACTTGCATACCTATTCTCTTCTTCCTCAATGTAGCACCTACAATCATTATCATACAATCATTAGTTAGTACCAAAATCCAATCATTTCCCTTACCATCTTTGTCCATCTTCTCGCATCTTCATAGCCATGTCCACCTGTCTGAAACTCATCAAACATATTAGATTATTTTCATCAAACATAATGTCAGAATGGAAAGAACACACACACATTACTCACATCACACATGTAAGCTCCTCACACACAATATACATGCAAATAGAAGACATGTCCACATTCCCGTCTCAACACTCTTTCATCTATATGATCACTCCCTCATTTCTCTTCCCATTTCTAACCCAAATTCTCTCGCCCATTTCCCATTTCCTTCCCACATAGGGTTTTCTATTCCCACTTTTGTTTCTGTCTATCTCCTGTGTTTTCTTGCTCATCAACTAGATCTTATGTTAGGTCACCACCACACCTCCCCGAAATTGATGGACACATAACAAAGATGTCTCAAGCCTAACGCGAGCTCACCACAACAAGACCACTCATTGTCAACGCCATTCAAGACTTCCCAAGCAGTCCCATGGCCTAAGAGTCGAAGTGAGCACCTTCCATGAGTTTGCAGACGAACAAAGCCACTAGCACGTTTGGATCCCTCAAGTCCAAGTCTTCCACAGACATGTCGCAGCCAAAACCCTAGCCGAGGTTAAGCTTCAATTCAACATGCCTCATCAGGAGTCCACACATTCCTAGATCCCCACAACACATACACACATATTCCCATCAGAGCATCAAGCTCTCTCACCTCTCTTCTATCTCCCCTCGAGAGAGGAATCTTCTTTTTTTCTTTCCTTTTCTTTTTTAATTTACGCGCAATGCACAATGCTAGCCCTATGCAAAACCGACGTCAGCTAGTGGCTTTGACCACCCGGCCAAAGGGACTCCACCCGCCTATCAGCCCACATAGGCATACAACCACATACAGGTCGGGCCTACAGCAAAACTAGCGTCAGCTCGTGGCCTCGATCACCCAATCATGGTTGTTCCACCCGCCTACTAGCCCACGATAGCGCACCAACAACACACACACATATACACAATCATTTCTTTCTTTTTTTTTTTCTTTTTTAATTCCAAAGTCTCGAGAATTAGGAGATAGAAAAAAGGCCCTATTGCTAACCCAACCAATCACGACACACACACACATGTATCCCCCCGTGGACATCTCGATGAGACACATCTCCGCTCTGTCGCACTCAAGCCAAAATCCGACCACTAATGCCATGGTCAACCGTTCCTCTCAAAACCCGCACATGTTAATCACCTCATCGACCTGAAACCTCAAAAAGTGTCACTTTAGTTCCTATGCGTACGACACACTCGATCCATCCGTCCTCACATCTCCAACTTGCAATCCTGACAAAGCAAACCCTAATTAGATCCAAGCCGTCCTCACCGACATCCATCGCCTCATCTATTTCTTTTTTCATTTCCAACCTCTACCTCGCAAAGATTCCACCTGACCTGATAGATGACCTGGGAAGCTACTATTAGCCGTTGTACCTCTTAGTGCCTCAAGCGTTCCCGCTAGGTCTCTTAATCCTTATTTGTTGTGCTCAATATCGCTCTGGTATTGGAACACGTCACATTCAATGCTTTGGAATCAATTCCATATTTGCTCCATCTCTTGGTCTAAATCTCTCATCCTTTTTTCAGATCCGAGGGGAATATCCTCCCTCGTCTTTAAATCGAATGGTCAACTTCTCGAATTCCTCTCTAATTGACCTTTCCTCCCAAATCCTACTCATATTTTCTACATCTAGATCTTCTACCTTCTTTGACAATTCATTCTTCATCCTTTCTAACTCCGTTCCGAATGCATCCAACCTATCCAACACTGCTTTCAGCTCTTCCTCCATTTTCCCTGCTCTCGGGTCCTCCACCTGTCCTCCCATCTCGCCGTCTTTCCGATTTATCCCCCTACCGAGCTTGCTACTCAACCTTGCGTTCTCTTTCTCTACTCGTCTCACTTTCTCATCGCTCTCTGCTTGGGAACTTTTCATTCTTTCTAACTCCAAGTGGAGCTCTTCCGCTATCTTACCCGCTTGGTCATCATATCTACCAGTCATCTCTTGCAATTTCTCAATTTCCTTTTCCATTTGGTTGACCACAGGTCATCGTTGTCTTGTGAGGGCTCCTCTCCAATCGAAACTCCATGGAAATTCACTATCATCAAGCCGGTTCTAAGGTCTAAGACCACGTTTTCATGCTCAGACCTCGCAAGGCCTTCCCTCAAGCTTTTGTTCGCTTTCAACTCTTTGTTTCTATTCTCCACAACTTGCAATTGTTCTACACATTTCGTGACAACCTCTCCTAACCTTGCTTGACGTTCCTCAAGCTTCTCTACCTTGGTCCTCTGGCTATCCCGCTCTAACCAAAGCAAATTGACTTGACATTCCAAGCTCTTTACGAGTTCCATCAAAGCTTGATTCTAGGATTCTCTATCCGCGTCTCCGTTCACTCTTGTGGTCTCCGTTGACAAAGCGACTCCATTCATGTTAACGTCCACATACAAAGAGGGTAAACACCTTTCTAGTTCATTCATTGCAACCTCTACATTAGTTGCCTCTTTTGAGCCACACACGTGCTCGCATAGCCTCTTTTTTCCGCATTCTACACATCTGCGGACAAAGTCCAACGAACTTGACACATGAAGGCAAAACTTTGCAATGTGCCCGACTTTCTTGCAGCGCCAACACCTAAAAAAGTTTGAAATTGGGCCCATCTGGTGGCATTCGTATACATGATTTCTCATTGGGTGTCGAAACCTCCTTTGATTTCTAGCCCATCCAAGATTCATCAACCTCGGGCTGCGCTTTTGAAAGTCCCCCACTTGCGGAATTTGCGACATCTCTCTACCTAGGCCAACTCACTCAATCTGGATCAATGGGCTATGCCGCACAATTGGGGCACCAAGCATACTTGTGGCACGACTCTATGAGGAGTGCCAAGCCAACTCCCCAGTAGGATCGCCGAATGCTCAGCCCTAATGCCCAAGAGAAATATGATTATACAAGCCTTTATTTGGCTCAAACCCCGTGGAATTGATCACTTGTATTGCTAAAAATCCACAAATTTACTTCTAAGTAATAGCTTTGTGCTCTCGTCATACTACCTCATACCGCTTCACTTACACTTCCTATCTCCACACCTATACCCAGTCTCTTGCACACCCGATAGCACATATACCTGCATCCTCATAACCATTAACTCTCTCGGGGTATTGCTTTCTCTTTCTCTCACACTTCGTCCCATATAGTAGCCCACACACTTCCTCCTCTACTCACACTCACACTTACCTCTACCGAGTCAATCCCATGTCCTCACTTGTTCATTGACATATACATGCCAACCATCAATTCACCCTCACACACATGAATACACATACACACACTCCAACTATTCTTTTCCCTTTTTCTTATATCCTTTTCTCACACTCCATTTTTCTCCCCCCACCTAGTCACACACACACACACCCTTTAACACATGCACTCATACGCATGCCCATACTTCACACACCCATTTATTCACATACTCTCTCATTACACACGCACGACACCCCCCCCCCCCCCCCCCCCTTTTCTACCCTCCTTTTCTGGTCCTCCTTCACATTCTCTTCCCCCGCGGTTTCCACATGTGGTACAATAGGACGCTCTTTTTCACTCTTCACCGATTTCTTCCTAATACATTAACCATGAAGGAACTCCCTACCTAGAGAAACAAACAAGCAAAATTCATCTTCTCAAACCACAAAGCAATAAAGAAATGTGTGTTGCACTCATTACATTCCCTTATTTATCTCAACCTTATTTATCTCAAAAGATCACATGACTTTCGTCCATAGGTTCAGGTCTTGGAATGAGTGCAACCTTGGTTTCACTATAATTTCACTTCTCTCTCTGTATGAAAACGTAGCATTGTAGCTATAAACTTTGGTATTTAAATGTATACCACATACTTCACGTTGATTGGAACCCAAAATCTTCACAAACAACATATATTCATTATGCGTTATGTAATCTCACATAGTATGTTTCAGTAGTGTTGCGCTTCGGCCATACTAGAGCTACAAAGAGAACGTTGTTATATGAAATGAAAAGTATGGTGCATGTACCACACTGCAACACCTTACTTCATGTTCCACCACACTTCACTTTATTCCTCAAATTTTGGCAGTCACCTAACTTTGCGCCCAATAAAAAAAAAAACAAAACATTTTCTTTCTGAATCGATGGAAACAATGTCCAGGACATTCAAGTGTTATTCAAGTGTTATTCAACAAGGAGGGTGCCGATTAGATTGTCTAACACTTCTCAGCCCTTTGATTCCTAAAACAGAGAACAAACTTACACAGGAGCTGTGGTTGAGGCATTTCCGACAAAGCATATGTGATTTTTGCTAAAGAACAATCTATCCATCAAATGTTTCTGAGAAAATAAATCCTTCTAAGTTCTGAGCATTCCAGGTCGAGTCAAGGTACTACAAATTTTCCTATATGCCTGCATCCTAATCCTAGACATCTTGTATCTCCGCAAATAACATCGAAGGCCTCGAACGAGCGACAACCATGTGCTCCTTGCACAACCCTGTCTTTTGCACCATTCAGGTCATGCATTTCCAAAGTATGCATTAATATAGGGCCACATTACACGGCCGTGCATAGACACACTTGAGATTGATGCCGACCTTGGTGGAGGTATCCATTGAGTCTTGAAATGATGTAATCCTCCTTATTGGAGTCCATTTTAGAACATCATTTGGCACTGTAGAGGTCACTTTAGGCGTTTTCCTCTTTGGATGCTTTCTGAACTGTGGTATCCAGTGTGGTTGACGCTTTGGTTCGGTGGAGACTACTTGTACTTTTGGCTTCCAAACCCATATCCTTTTTGCATGTCTTCCTACTAATGTTGAAGAGCTGATTTGATCTTCCTTTGGTCTCTATACGTGGTTCTTACCCTTTTCTCTTTTTGGCTTCTTTGTTGAAACCTTTCGCATGTGGGAGAACAAAGGTTCTTGTGGATGTAGGAGCTTCTTAGGTACCCACATCTGTAATTGCCCTTGTTGAGCTGTAGCTAACTTCTTAGGCACCCAAACTTGTTGGATACCTTTTGATTGAGCTTGTCTGAGCTGCTTCCTTCGTCTTCTGGCCTGGTTGGCTTGCTTGCATGGGATTTGTGGGGGCAAGGCTGGTGGTTGCTCTCCTTTGCGTACCCATATCTGCTTCATGCTCGGAACTGCTTTTTTATCGAATGGTGTCTTTCTATTTGATGTAGCAGTTGTCGTGAACGGTTGTGTTTGCTTGTGTGGTGGACTCACTACTGTGGCTACTTGATCCTTTGAAGAAGAAGAAAGATCCACCCGCCTTCGAACCTGGTCTTCCACGATTGACTCCTTCTGCATCATAGAGCTTTTAACACATGCAACATCTTCTTTCATATGATTAGTCTTGGAAGAACTAAGAGAGTGTGTGGTGCCATGATCTAGGAGCATGCAGTTCTCTAATTCTAATGTAATGCATTGTTTATGTACCCAGACTTGAAGAATTTGACTTCTTAGGTTTAAGTTGACTGCATTGTCATAAATCCAATCTTGTCCTAAGAAAAGTGGTTCTGTAAGGTTCTCATCTTGACACACTAGCACTTTGACTTTCATTGGAACATCTTGCAGGTAGATGGGAAGTTCCACCTCGCCCAAACAAGGGGTTTCCACACCTCCCAATCCTATGAGATAAGCTTCTATGGGATTGATGTTCAACAGCAAGTCTTGGCAGTAGGAAAGTCTAACTGCACTACTTGTTGCACCTGAGTCAATCAATGCTTTCACCGTCCTTGCACCCTTCCCTTGTCCTATCTCTATGGTCACAAAGGGTCTTCGGTCAATGACCTGAGAAGTTGCTATGCCTGACTTTTGACACATATCCATGTGATATTTTGGGGCTTTTGAGTTGACATCTAGGCCTAATCGCCTTAACTTATTTCGCCTAATACGCTCTCTGGCCTCTGCCTGTGCTTCTTCTCTCACTCTTAACTCTTCTTCTTTTCGCTTCTTAGCAGTGTTGAGTCTCATTAGCATATCCTCAGTAAGAGGTTCTTGATATAGCTTGACTCTACAGCCACTAATATATTTTGGCAAGATATCTCCTTCTAGAGTGGCCAACTGAACTGCACCACTAGTGGAACTTCTATTAATGATCATGGGTCCGTATCCTCTTTTTTCCAACTTACGGGCATGTTGTTTTAGTGTGTAAACCAACACTAGATCTCCCTCTTTCAATCCCTTATCCTTAATGTGTGCATCGAAGTATGCCTTTTGCCTTTTCTTTGCAGCGTAGATGTCTGCAGCCGCTCGTAGCCTTGTCTCACCTAAGCGTTCTAGATCAAAGATCCTAGATGACAATTCATGTCCATTCCACTCATGCTCTTGTGATACTTTTAAAGCAGGGATTAAGAAATCCAGTGGTAGCACCGCATTTTGTCCAAAGACCATCTGAAATGGGGTGGCATTGAGTACCGTTTTGTAGGCAACTCGGTAAGCCCAAACAGCATGATGAAGTTGTTTGTCCCAATCAGAGCGTTTATTATTTACCAATTTTGTCAATACGTTACAAAGGATCTTATTGGTACTCTCGGCTTGTCTGTTAGCTTGCGGGTGATAGGGGGCAGACTTCTTATGTATCACCAAGAATTCTTGGAGAAGATTTTCAATGAATTCATTCAAGAAGTGTGTGCCTCTATCGCTCACCAACTCTATTGGTAGTCCATATCTTGTGAACACATTCTCGAATAAGAACTTAGCCGTAGTCTGAGCATCATTCTTTGTTGTGGCTTTCACTTCTACCCACTTTGTAAGGTAATCTGTGGCTACAATAATATATTCTGCATGGGAGTTTCTAGCTGGGGGGTTAATAGGACCTATGAAGTCTATGCCCCATTTTGAAAATGCACGCCCTCCCATCATTGGTCTCAAAGGCATCTCGTCTTCTCTAACTGGATATTGTGCACATTGGCATGTGTCACATTTCTTCACATAGGTATGAGCATCCATATGAAGAGTGGGCCACCAAAGTCCTGAGAATAGAATGGTCTTGATTACTTGATCAGGACCGAAGTGTCCACCTGCGACACCGCTGTGTGCAGTTTCTAAGACTTTCAAATAATCTGATTCATGAACACACAGTCTTAAGTAACCATCTTTGCCTCTTCGGTATAAGTTATCTCCTACTAAGGCATAGCCTTGAGCCTGTTGTGCCATGCTTCGTCTTCTTGCTAGACTAGCCTCTTTGGGTAATCTTCCCGATCTCATAAACTCTACCAATGGAGCACTCCAATCAGGAATTAATGACACTTGATAAAGGGTGGCATGCTCCACTGGTGGTCTCTCTTTGCATATTGGACAATTCTTAATCCACTCATGTATTTCTTTGTCCATGCTAGGCCAATACACTCCTAAACGCCTCAGATTCTGCAATGTTCGTTGTTTAGAATAGTGATTTCCTAGCAATCCTTCATGAGCTTGCTGCAACCAACTACTATGTTCATCATCCTCCACACAACAAGCTAATACACCCTGAGTGTCTTGTTTGTACATGCTTCCTGCCAATATGTGATATTTTTGTGATCTTACAATTTCTTCTTGTGATGTTTTCACATTCTTATTTGCAGGGCCGAAGGTTAGGACTGGTACCAACTTATTTGCCCATTTAGGAACAACTTCTAAATTGAACAGATAAGCATCCGGTAGGTCGTCAGACACTCCTTGCGGTGACTCTCCTGAAGTGATGCGAGAAAGGTGATCTGCCCTAAGATGGGTTCTACCTTTCCTGACAACAACTTCAAAGTCATATTCCATTAGTAAGAGGAACCATCTTACTAAGCGTCCAGTATTGCAAGGTTTATTAACCAAATATAACAAAGCTTGACGATCAGTGAAAAACTTGAATTTGTTGGCCAATAAATAGTGTCTAAACTTCTTCACAGCATATACCATGCCTAAGCCCTCTCGCTCAGTTGTGGTATAGTTTCGTTCAGCTGCAGTGAGCTGTCTACTAGCATATGCTATGGGCAAATCTAAGTTTTCGTCATCTGTGGGTTGTGCTAGCACACATCCTATGGCATGATTGGATGCATCCACATGGACATGGAATGGTTTATTCCAATCAGGAGTGGTCAGTATTGGTGCTGAGCACAAACGTTTCTTCAGTTCGTTGAAAGAATTCTCGCATTTGTCGTTCCACTCAAAATTAGACAACAAGGCATAAAGGGGTCTAGCTATGATCGCGTACATGTGAATAAACCTACGGTAGTATCCACAATGGCCCATAAAGGCTTGTACCTCTTTAATATTCTTTGGCCTTGGTAGCTCCGCTATGGCTCGTACCTTATCTTCATCTGTTGAGATTCCATTCTTAGAAACAATATGACCTAATATTTTACCTTGCCGCACCATGAACACACACTTTTCTAGGTTCAGACACAGTCGATATTCTCTACACTTGTTGAAGATTTGTCTGAGCTCAGGGATGTGGAACCTTCTTTCTTGGGAATGAGCACATAAATCATCCACATACACTTCTAAGATCTTTCGCAAGAACTCTTTGAAGACATGACACATGAGTCTCTGGAACGTTGCAGGTGCATTGGTGAGCCCAAATGGCATCACACGAAATGTAAAGATTCCCCACTCCATGGCAAAAGCCGTTTTGTGTTGATCTTCTGGGGCAATGGCTACTTGATTGTAACCTAAAAATCCATCAAGGAAGCTATAAACTTCCTTGCCTGCAACACGCTCCAATAGGTGTTCCGTGATCGGAAGTGGATAACTATCTCTGATCGTAGCGGCATTAACTTTTTTAAGGTTAATACACACTCGCAACTTCCCCTTCTTCTTGGGCACCACTACAATGGGGGACACCCATTCAATATGCTCAATCTCATAGATGAATCCAGCTTCAATCAAACTATCAATTTCTTCTTTTATTTTGGCTGCATAGGTATCATTATATGTGTAGGGCTTCTGTTTGGTGGGCTTGGCATCAGAAGTCATGGGGATAGTATGAGAGCAAATTCTTGGATCTACCCCTTTCAAGTCTCTATAATGCCATGCAAACACATTCCTATATTCCCTTAATAGCGCTACAAGCTCCATTTCTTCTCTTGCACTTAGGTCATCTCCTATATATGTGCATCTCTCTTCGTTCTCTTCGATGGTCACTACAATCTTCTTGGTCTTTTCTTTATTATCATATGATTCTCCTATGATGGCCTCTCTCTTAGGCATTTGTACCAAAATTTTGTGGTCGTCAACTTCATATTTCTTGAAGTTTTCTGGTACTTCAAACAATGATTCCTCCTCTTCTTGTTTCACTGCTTTTCTTTTCTTTTTCTTTTGACTACTATCACTTCTATCCTTTGAATTTACTGTTTTAATACTTGTGAGAGGTTCTTCTTCTTTCTGGGTGAACACTCCTATATCTTCTAGATAGTGCTGCTCTGAGTTAAAGCAACTATCCATCACAATAGACTCCAGATCATCGTCATTCTCTTCTTCTTCTATGACATCACTAGGGTCACATTCTTCTAGCAAGGGCTGACACATGAACACTGAGATATCATAACCCTCCTCATCACAATGAGGTGTCCACTGTTCCTCATTGACAGCAATGTCCATGGTGGCTAAGATTTCTGGCCAGCCATGAGGCTCAAATTCCTCATCTAGAAAGATCATCGTTGTATAGGCTGGGTCTTTAATTGGTCTATCTCCTAGCGAAGTTCCTTCTTCTCTTGCCTTTAAACGTTTTTCCTCTTCCTCTGCGACCTTGCACATCCACAAATGAGTATCTTCATGCAGCCATGATGGATCAGGTGAACTTTCAGAATGCACAGAGATGGAATCTTCTTTCGCTTTGTGGATAGGATTCCACTGTAGGGGTGGTACATCTCTGAAGGAGTAATCCTTCAAATTGACCTTGGTGGTGACCCCTAAGTGTTGCAAGTACAAGGAGTTGGTTCCCCAATCCTGTACTATTTGCAATTGTCGTAGGAAGGGTCTTCCTAGGATCATCTCATAGACATTATTTTTCTCAAAGTCACATATAGCAAATGTATGTTCAAACTCCATACCACAAGTGGTTAGAGTTATCCCTTCGAGTAATCCTAGAGGTCTTTCAAAATGACCATCAACCATTTGAAGCTTCATTCTAGTTGGTCTTAATGTGGGCTTACCCCATTGCTTCCACAAGGAGATGGTCGCAATAGCAACACCAGCACCTGAATCTATGATTGCTTTGGTTGTGTAACCTTGGTAGGTGATTGGAAGATAAGTATTACCTTCTTCACCCTCACACATGTCCCCTATTTTGTCTAGAGGTATCTCTGGTACTTTTTGCTTAGAGCCTGTTTTTGGCATATTGGACTCAAGTTCTGGAACCTGATCCTTCACATGATTCCATAGCTCGGGTTTTGCTTTGAGCAGCTCTTCTACAGTGAGGTGACACTGAACCTTAGTGTTCTTCACGACATCAGTGTTCCTTGGAACCACTGAGTCTTCATTTCTTACCAGTATTGTGGGAGCTCTAATCTGGAGAGATTCAGATTCCCATGGGCCTGGAAATTGAGGCAGTTCTTCTAAGGTATTAGATTCAAAATCTAACCTTTCGTCTTCTTGTTGTTCTGCTTCATCTCCGTAAATAGATGGAATGTCTTGGGGAAATTGATCATGAAGATCATCAATCTCAGGGATAGGAGGGGAATTACCCTTCTCCTTGGCCCATTTATCTTCTTGTATTTCCCGCAAGAACTCTTGAGAGTACTGTTGAATTGAAGGAGGTATTCCGACATCCGTGGAATTAGGAACATAAGCTCCCATTGGTGGTGAGCTTCTTCTCTCAATAACTGGTTGAGCCTGTGGTGGTAAAGAAACTTGTGGTTTGTTTACCAATTGCTCTAATCTTTCTAGTAAGCCCTGTAAATGCAAATCTGGTTTGACAGAGTTTGTCTGATTGAACTTTTGACTAGTCTCAAGTATAGCTTGAGCTTGTTCTACCATTTTCATGCACATCTTCATTCGTTCAATCTCTAAATCCGCTCTAGGGTAACTCTTGTCTAGATTTGCAACTGTTGGCCCTTCTTGAAGACGAGCCTGGTAGGCCTTGAACATCATGTCCAAGCCTTCTGGGGTTGGATCTGCAAGAACAGAACCTGGTTGCGGTCTATTTACAATGGGTGGTGGGGTGGGATGAGGTGGAGTGGATGGAGTTTCGGCATGCGAGGGGTTTTGAGATGCAATGTCTTCTATTTTTGTTTTTGCGTCTTTCAAGCTTTCTTCTAGTTCCGATAACTTTTTATTCCACTTACGATTGGCCTTTTCTCTGGTATCCTTCCATGTTCTTGTTTTCCTCTTACTAGGTTCTCCCAATTCACTCAACTCCGATTGCTCTGCTGGTTTATCCTGTTTTAAGGCATGTGCCCTAGTGACAGCTTCTATAGGAGCCACATTGCTACTACTTGAACTTGAATCTGCCACTAAGCCTACCACATTAATGGGTGTAATATTGGGTGCACTGGAGGGGTTTCTTGGACAATCTCTGGGGAGATGGTCTTTGCCACAATCAGAACAAAAAGCCTGTATTGTGAGAGCCTATCCTTGACTCGGAGATGGTGGGTGGGGACAGTCACGAATGAAATGGTCACCTTGACATCTGAAACAAAATCCTCTAGGGGCTTGTGGTCTCATTTGTCTCAACTGGGGCCTAGGGTTAGGATTTGTGTACATGACATTGGAGTATTCTGGCTCCTAATTTTGCTCCATAGGTGGTGTCTCATATTGATACGAGTAAATCTCACTATGTTCAGGTGACTCTGTATAATAAGCATGTGGACTACCTTCATGGGAGTAGTCTGAACTATGAGCATGAGAGTCATTATCTGGTATCAATGGGGTTAGTGGCACCAATGCTCTATTTGGATTTTCCTCTCCCACAGCATATTTGATTGGAATCACGTTGGAAGGAGCTGGTGGTTGGTTTCCCAAGACTGGTTGTAGCCTATATTGTGCCTGATATTGTTGTTGTGGTCTATAATATGGCTGTTGGTATTGGTTTTGATACCTACCTGGTTGTTAAGGTTGTTGATAATTCTGTCTAACAGCGTGCCTATTATAGGAACAATCTTGAGCCGTGTGGTTCGTATATTTTCTCTCAATAGTGCAATATGGAGCATTCCTTTCTCTCATGTTCTGGTTGTGCAATGGGCATACATTAGCCATGTGGTCGCCTCCGCAAGTATAACACCGATTCAATGGAGTGACTCTCTGTGTTTGTTTATTTTGGACTCCCAGCTTCTTGGCAACTTGCTCCGCTATCTCCTCTATTTCCGTGGAGATTTTTGAAGTATGACTAGTAGAACTATCAGAGTCCTTATAGAGTTTGGACAATCCTAACTCCTCACCCAAGTTATCTTCTATGTCAATGCAGGTCCGCACACACTCTCCTATGGATCTAGGCTCTTTCAAGTACACATATGATCTTAACTTTGTGCTCAGTAAGCCATCTAAGAACAAAGCCACTTGTTTGGCAAGTGTGGGTAACTCTGGAGTAGGGCATCTTTCTAGGTACTGTCTGAACCTTCTACCCGCTAGTCGCACTGTTTCTTGGGGTGTCTGCTTGAAACTGTGGATCAAGGATGATGTGTTATGCCTGATACCTCTCTTGGAAAATTCTACAATGAATTCGTCTAGCAGTTGACCTATATCGCGATAGTTGCGACTACTCAGTGGTTGAAACCAAGCTAAGGTAGTGCCCTTAAGAGTCAGACCAAATGCCTCGTACTGGGTGAACAAATCCTCAACCTGTTCAGCTCTTAACACTTATTTGAACTCGGCCACATGATCATAAGGATCTCCTGACCTGTCAAAATAATTCTTCATTGCCTTGATCACTTGAGTGGGTCTAAGGGTTCTTGGGTGCTCTCGGGGTCTAGGCAATGGAAAATCATGTTCATCTCTTTGTTGCCTATGTGCTTGATGTCTCTCTCTTTCAGGTCTTTCATTTCCAAATCCTGCTCTATTTCTACCCACCGTGTGTGCCAAACTTACATCAGGTCTCTCTCTAGTTCTTTCTCTCTGGGCTTCATGAGCTTGGGATGATACTGCTCCTTGGGGACCATGGGAAACATTGGATCTTGGTGGAGGGAAAATCAATTCACTCTTCCAGGTATATGCATGTCTATCATGTTCTGTTACCAAGAATATCTTCTCTGATGTGTTATCCAGGTACACAACTTTGCCTGGTATCTCAGGGTCTTTGAATTCATAGATGATGACTATGCCCAGTTGGCTAGGTTGATCTGGCTTGAATCTCCAAAAGGCTTCCTCTATTTCTCTATTCAAGAATAGCTCTATGCTTTTGTTGTCTTGAGGGATCCAATCTGGTGTGATTACTCTGGTCAGAACTGACTTACCTCTAGGAGTCTGGGGTCCTTGTCCTACATTTCCTTGTTCTAGGTCTCCTATCTCATTCTCATGAACGACATTTCCAAACTCATTGGTCCTATCTGGTAGGTTGGTGACCACATACATGGTTCCTTCCTTATCAATGTATGAACCCTCTTCGAACTTGACCACGGGTGTTCAAATCCAAAGGGTTGATCTGGATTTTTGAGTTGGACCACTGATCGCCTCAGGCCATCCTCATAGATGCGAGCACCTAATCGGTTGGTCCGAATATATTCCAACTATGTCTTATAGGGACCTTCTGGTGTTTGTAGATGGGCAGTCCCTGAGCCACCTACAGGTTTTCCCATGCTAAAAGACATTTCTGAATCACTTGTGTCTGAACTTAGTAAAAGATGATCACTTAGTTGTTGTGCCCAAGACTTGGATGTATGGTTGACACTAGCCTCAGAAGATCTAATGCTTTGTTTATCCTTGCCTAAGTGTCTACCAAATCTCAGGTTCATATGCTTTCGTGTTTTCACAGAATCGTGTTTTCACAACATCGTGATTCTCAGAATCGTATTTTTTGGCTGAAAATCGTGATTTGTGAGAATCACGATTTTGAGCACAATCACAGAATCGCGTTTTTGCTGAAAATCGTGATTTGTGAGAATCGCGATTTTGAGCAGAGAAACTTGTTTTTGAAAATCGCGATTTTGTCTCAGAGAATCGTGGTTTCCAAAAATTTAGAGAATCGTGATTTTGAGCATAACCACAGAATCGCGACTCTGAGAATGACCACAGAATCGTGATTCTTTCAGCCAACTTTTAGGCGGGAAAACAGAAAATCGTGATTTTTCAAAAAATTTTGAATTTTCACAGAATCGCGATTTTCATCACAGAATCACGTTTTTTGGTGGGAAATTCAAATTTCTGAGCGCCGGCAATGGTGAGCTCCGTATGAGCACAAAATCATGAAAAAAACACAGCGCTTGCTCTCCCTTGCTCCTCCTAACTCCTTCCCACACAATAATCCATGAAAAATGGTATGAAAATGGTGAAAATGCACTAAAAAACAAGAAAGTTCTATGAAGAAGAAGATGGAAGATGGTGGAGATGATGATGATGAAGAAGATGAAGAAGAAAAATAAGAAAATGAACAAAAATGACAGTTTTTTTACCTTCCAACGTCGCAAATCTATGATCTTACCATCACAACGCTCGTCCTCGAAGCTCTCTCCCCAACAATGGCGCCAAAATTTGGTGTAGGTCAAGCGTAAGCACCACCTCCTTTACTTGTCAATCCGCGGAGACGTGAGGACCGGTATGAAGACCACGAGCAAGTGAAGGCACAAGTGTGTGAGTGAAAGCACACAAGCATGCACACACATACACACACACGCATCCAAGGCAAGGTCAAAGAGAGGAACAATGGAAAGCTTCGATTGCAAAAGAGTTCTCTTACAAAAGCTCTATTCTCTAAACAAGCTAACCCCAAAAATGAGCTCTCTAGCTCTTTTTATAGTTTTTTGACTAGTTTTGGCCCTGTCCAGACCTAGTGTCCGGCCTAGTTAAAAATTAGGTTCCAGGGCTTATTTGAGGGCTCAAACGAAGTCTAAAAATTATGAAAATTGGTACGATGGTACTTCTAATACTCCTCAAGCTTGAGGACTCCCCGTCTTGAACAAAATGGAGTTATAAAAATAGATAATGGTATTTACAATGGTTTTTAGTGATGAAAATCACTATTTTTGTAGGGGATTCTTCTGAAAATTTGACATACACTTCTTGGAGCTCCCTACTTGCTCCCTCTTCTTCTATGTCCACTTCTTTGATGTGCTTCCATGTTTTATGCTTGACCTTGAGTTCCAACAGGTTGGCATGGTCGCAATAGGGTGTTCGCCTTTCCGCATCCATACTTGTTTCAACGACTGAAACCTTCTGCTTTGCTCCTTTTTTTGGCCTCCAGTATAGGTAGTACTCTGCTTCCTCTGTATTTGATCTGCCGTTGGCTGCTCCATCCTTCTGGCCTTTGGAAAAGAAGGGAGTACCGTCTTATCCTTGACTCCGTTGTTGAGACAATCCTCTTTCTGCATCATACATTTTTGGACAAGAATAGCATTGTCAACTTCATGTGCACCCTTGGAAGGACTAGGAGTTCGTGCCTTACCTAGTTCCTTGAGTGCCTCATTTTCCAATTCAATTGTAATTCGACTATGATTTACCCATACCTGAAGAAGTCCACTTCTTAGGTTTAGGTTGACCGCATGATCATAGATCCAGTCCTGACCCAAGACAAGAGGCTCAGTGAGGTCCTCATCTTGACACACTAGTACTTTGACTGTCATTACTTTGTCTTGAATGTAGATGGGAAGTTCCACCTTGCCCATGCAAGGGGTTTCCACACCTCCCAATCCTATGAGATATGCTTCTATAGGATTGATGGTTAATTTCAACTTTTGACAGTACGAAAATTTAACAGCACTAGTGGTTGCACTTGAGTCAATCAAGGCTCTTACAGTCCTTGCACCCTTTCCTTGTCCTGTATCTAAGGTTATAAAAGGACGTCGATCAATTATCCTATGAGAGTTGATACCTGAAACTTCACACATAGCAACGTGATATCCTTGATCTGCATATGCACCTAGCTTAGGTTGCTCTCTGCCTTGTCTTCTTAATTTCATTCTCCGTATGCGCTCTAAAGCTTCTGGTTGAGCTTCTTCTCGAATTCACTTTTCTTCTTCTTTGCGTTTCTTAGCAATATTGAGTCGACTTAGCATTTTCTCTGTGAGAGGTTCCTGATATAACTTGACCTTGCATCCGCTTATGTAGCTTGGGAGAACATTGCCTTCTAATGTGGCTAGTTGCACTGCTCCACTTGTTGAGATTCTATTAATGATCATGGGTCCGTAGCCTCTCTTCTCCAGTTTCCTCGCATGTTGTTTCAACGTGTATACTAGTACTAGGTCGCTTGCCTTCAAACCTTTATCCTTAACGTGGGCATCAAAGTATGCCTTCTGTTGTTTCTTAGCAGCATATATCCCTGCAACCGCTCTCAGTCTTGTTTCTCCTAATTGTTCAAGGTCAAAAAGTCTAGAGGAGAATTCATGACCCGTCCATTCATGCTCTTGTGCTACTTTCAGTGTAGTTATTAAGAAGTCCAACGGTAGCATTGCATTTTGGCCAAAGACCATCTGAAAGGGGGTGGCTTGGAGTATCGTTTTGTAGGCGACTCGGTATGCCCAAACAACGTGGTGTAGTTGTTTGTCCCAATTAGAGCGTTTATTGTTCACTAACTTCGTTAGTACATTGCATATGATTTTATTGGTGCTCTCAGCCTGGCCATTTGCTTGAGGGTGATAGGGGGCAGACTTCTTATGTACTACCAAGAATTCTTGGAGCAGATTTTCAATAACTTCATTCAAGAAGTGAGTGCCTCTATCACTAACTAGCTCTATAGGTAGCCCGTATCTAGTGAACACATTCTCAAATAAAAACTTAGCTATTGTTTGAGCATCGTTCTTCGTTGTGGCTTTTACCTCTACCCACTTTGTTAGATAGTCTATCGCAACAATGATATATTCTGCATGGGAACCCTTAGCTGGGGGATTAATAGGACCTACGAAGTCTATTCCCCACTTAGAGAATGCACGTCCCCCCATCATAGGTTTCAGTGGCATCTCATCTTTGCGTATAGGATACTGAGTTCTCTGACAGACATCACATCGTTTCACATAGGTATGTGCATCCATGTGAAGGGTCGGCCACCAGAAGCCCGCAAATAGTACTGCCTTGATCACCCGATCTAGTCCGAAGTGTCCTCCTGCTACACCTTGGTGAGCAGTTTCCAAGATCTTGAGATATTCACTCTCATGGATGCATAGTCTGAGGTAACCATCTTTACCACGTTTGTATAGATTATCACCAATGAGTGAATAATCTAGGGCTTCTTGTTCTAAACTCCTTTTCCTAGCCAGAGTCATGTTTGGCGGGAATGTTTTCGTCCTCAGGAAGGATACTAGTGGTTCACTCCAATCAGGCACTATGGACACTTGATAAAGAGTGGCATGTTCCACAGGTGGTTTAGTGCAACAAATTGGGCATTCCTTGCACAACTTTTGGATATCAGCCTCCATAGTAGGCCAATGCACTCTGAGTCTCTTTAGTGTCTGCAGGGTTCGTTGTTTTGAGTAGTGTTGCTCTAATGCACCTACATGTGCTAATTGCAACCATTTAGCGTACTCATCCTCTTCCACACAACAAGCCAAGATCCCTTGATCTATGTGCTTGTACATACTTCCTGCCATGATGTGATACTTTTGGGCTTTTACCACCTCTCTATCTTGTGTGTTTATTACTGGGTGGTTAGGCCCGTATGTCAATACTGGCACTAATGGCTTAGCCCACTACAGCACCACTTCCAAATTAAACAAGTAAGCATCAGGAAGGTCATCTGACACTCCTTGTGGGGCTTCTCCAGATGTGAGTCTAGAGAGATGGTCTGCTCTCAAGTGAGTCCTACCTTTCCTTACCACAACCTCGAAGTCGTATTCCATTAGTAAGAGAAACCATCTTACTAATCTACCTGTATTGCATGGCTTGTTCACGAGATATAGCAGTGCCTGATGGTCAGTAAAAAATTTAAACTTATTTGCAAGCAAATAATGTCTAAACTTTTTAACTGCATATACCATTCCTAATCCTTCTCGTTCGGTGGTTTTATAATTTCGTTCAGCTGCATTCAATTGTCTACTAGCATAGGCAATTGGAAGATCCATATTACCTTCACCAGTAGGTTGCGCGAGTACACACCCAATAGCATAATTGGATGCATCCACATGAACATGGAAAGACTTATTCCAATCTGGTGTGGTTAAGATTGGTGCTGAACATAATCGTCGTTTAAGCTCATTGAAGGAATTCTCACATTCATCAGTCCACTCAAAGTTAGTCAGAAGTCCGTACATCGGCTTTGCAATGATAGCATACATGTG
This sequence comes from Ceratopteris richardii, assembly GCA_020310875.1. NCBI lineage: Eukaryota > Viridiplantae > Streptophyta > Polypodiopsida > Polypodiales > Pteridaceae > Ceratopteris > Ceratopteris richardii. The sequence continues at coordinate 69,306 of MU261099.1, read as the reverse complement.
AATGAACCGTCGGTAATAACCACAATGCCCCATGAAAGCTTGTACTTCCTTGACATTCTTAGGCCTAGGTAACTCGGCTATAGCTCTCACTTTCTCTTCATCAGTGGATATGCCATTCTTTGACACTATGTGTCCTAGAATCTTGCCTTGCCTGACCATAAAAACGCACTTTTCTGGGTTTAGGCAGACTTGATATTCTCTACATTTGTCAAAGATTTGTCTGAGTTCAGGAATATGGGTTTGTCTAATGTTGGAATGAGCACAAAGATCATCAACATAGACTTCTAGATTCTTCCTCAAGAACTCTTTAAATACATGACACATCAGCCTTTAGAAGGTTGTAGGAGCATTGGTAAGCCCAAATGGCATTACTCTAAAGGCAAAAATGCCCCATTCAGTGGCAAAAGCCGTCTTGTGCTGATCTTCTGGGGCTATGGCTACTTGATTGTAGCCCGAAAATCCATCAAGGAAGTTGTACACTTCCTTGCCTGCTACTCTTTCTAAGAGGTGCTCTGTGATAGGAAGCGGATAGTTATCTCGGATGGTGGTTGCATTGACCTTCTTCAAGTTAATGCATACACGCAACTTTCCATTTTTCTTGGGCACCACTACGATGGGGGATACCCACTCAGTGTGCTCAATTTCATAGATGAATCCAGCTTCGACCAGTCTATCTATCTCCTCTTTGATCTTGGTAGCATAATTATCATTATACGTGTATGGCTTTTGCTTAGAAGGTTTAGCATCTGAGGTCATGGGTATCGTATGTGAGCATATGTCAGGGTCCACGCCTTTCAAATCCTTGTAACTCCAAGCGAATACATCTCTGTATTCTCTTACCAAGGCTATCAATTCGTGCTCTTCGTCTTCCGTCAGGTCATGGCCTATGTACGTGCATCTCTCTTCTCCTTCTTCTAGGGCTACTACTATTTTCTTGGTGGTTTCTTTGTTATCATAGGCTTCTCGTGATTGTGCCTCTTGCTTAGGCATTCTTACCATGACTCTCCTGTCGTCTATCTCATACTTTTTAAAATTTTCCGAGACCTCAAACAAAGATTCTTCCTCTTCTTGTGTGACTTCTTTATTCTTCCTTTTCTTTCCTTCTTCCTTAGGGGTTACATGTGTGGCTAACCTTACATCATTTGTAATCTCTCCGTGTCTCTGGGGTTGAAATTCCACTTCATAGAAGTATTCTTCATCTGATGCAAAAGGTGGGTCCATAATGATTGACTCTAGATCGGAGTCACTTGCATCCTCAAATGCATCAGGGCTAGGTTCACACTCTTCTAACACTGCCTCTCCCATGATTGGCTCTATGGAGAAGACTGAAATGTCATAGCCATCCTCATCACAGTGGGGTGTCCATTGTTCCTCATTGATGGCTACATCCATTGTTGCTAAGATTTCTGCCCAGCCATGGGGTTCAAATTCTTCCTCAGGAAAGACTATAGGCGCATAGGCTGGGTCTTGAATTGATCTATGTGTTTCTTTTGCACCTATCTCTCTGGCTTCTTCTCTCTTCTCTTCTTCTACTGCTACTTTGCACATCCATAAGTGGGTGTCTTCATGCATCCATGAGGATCCTGACCCTATGGAATGCACCGGTTCTGTATCATCTTTGGCTCTATGGATGGGATTCCATTGGATAGGAGGGACATCTCTATGAGAGTAATCTTTGAGATTCACTTTGGTCGTAACACCTAAGTGTTGCAGGTACAAAGAGTTGGTTCCCCAATCCTATACCACTTGCAACTGTCGCATAAAGTGTCGTCCCAAGATCATTTCATACGCATGATTTTTGCTAAAATCACATATAGCAAATGTATGCTCGAACTCAACACCACATGTGGTGAGAGTTATTCCTTCTAATAGCCCTAAGGGTCTCTCTATGTGACCATCGGCCATTTGCAATTTCATCCTCGTGGGCCTGAGTGCTGGCTTGCCCCAACGCTTCCATAGGGAAGTGGTAGAAATTGCAACTCCTGCGCCTGAGTCTAGAATGGCCTTGGTGGTGTATCCTTGATGGGTGATAGGAAGATATGTGTTTCCCTCTTCGCCCTCACTCATGTCTCCTATCTTGTCCAATGGTATTTCTGGCACTGTTCTCTGGGATCCTACCTGGGAACTAGGTTTTGCTATCTCTGGTACTTGTTTGGCTACATGCTTCCATAGCTCTGTCCTTACTTTGAGTAGCTATTCTAACGTGAGGTTGCACTGTACTTTAGTGTTTTTCACTACCTCTGTGTTCCTAGGTATGACCGAGTCTTCGTTTCTTATCATGGCTGTGGGTAATCTCATACAAGTAGACTTAGCTTCCCATGGGCCTGTGAAGTGGGGTAATTCTTGTAGAGAGTTAGACTCAAAGTCTAATCTTTCCTGAGAGTGGGTGCTCTCGTGCTCCTCATAAATGGATGGGATGTCTTGTGGGAATTGGTCATGTGCATCATTCACAAGTTCAATGGGAGGAGGGACTTCACTTTCCTTAGCCCATTTGTCTTCTTGAATCTCTCGTAGGAATTCGGGTGTGAACCGATTCATAGAAGATGATGTGTCTGGCTCCGTAGAGTTAGGCACATAGGCGTCCTGGGCAGGAAGGCTTACTCTTTCACTTGCCTTGTCCTTGTGTTGAGAGGCGGGTTCCTTTTCTGATTGTGCAATCAGCTTCTCTATTCTTTCTAACAGTCCATCAAAGTGCAACTGTGTCTTCGCTGAACTAGAGATGTTAAATAGGCGACTGGCTTCAAACATGGTCTGAGCCAATTCCACCATCTTAGCACAAATTTTGGTTCGTTCTAGCTCTAGTTCTGCTCTAGGGTAACACTTTTCATGATCAGTTACGTTTGGCCCTTCTTGGATTCTGGCCTGATAGGCTTTAAGCATCATATTAATGTCCTCGGGAGTGGGATCTGCTAGGACTGATCCTACTCTAGGGGGTGGTGGGCTTAGGGGAGGCAGGTTGGATGGAGATGGGAATGGTGGAGGTGATGGAGGTGGGGCAGTGTGATAGGGAGTTTTTCACGACTATCTCTCCAAGCTCTAGTCCTCTTCTTGGTTATGCTCTTAGTTTCACTAGCCTCTAGGCTCTTTTCCTGGCCTACCCCTTGGTTTTGCTGCAATGCTTGAGCTCTAGTGACTACCTGTAAGGGTGCAGTGGAAGTGACACTTCCTGTGGAATCTACCACTAACCCAATAACGTTAATAGGAGTGATTTTTGGCATATTATTAGGATTCTTAGGGCAGTCTCGTAAGAGATGCTCCTTTCCACACTCTTGGCAAAACCCCTGGATTGTCACTGATTGGGTTTGGGTAGGTGCAGGCATGGGGCAATCACGAATGAGGTGATCTCCCTGACAGCTGTAGCATGGTCCTCTAGGGAATGGGGTTCTTACTTGTCTAGGTTGAGGTCTAGGGTTGGGGTTTGCATACATGACGTTTGTGTAATCTGACTCCCAACTAGGTTCATTCAGCTCTTCACTATAGTAGGACTCACCATGTTCAGGAGACTGCATGTAGTAGGCCTGGGGGCCATCAACATGTGGAGAATCAAAACTATGGTCACTGGGGTCACTTTCTGATAGTAATGGGGTTACTGGCACTATGGCCCTATTCAAGTTTTCTTCTGCAGCTGCATACTTTACAGGGATCACGTTGGATGGAGCTGGAGGTTGTTGGGATAACACAGGCTGAGGCCTTTGCTGGGCTTGATATTGTGGTTGGTAGGTTTGTTGGGGCCTAGCATACTGCTGTGGTGGGTATTAGTTCTGATATCTTCCCTGTTGATATGGCTGAGGGTAGGTTTGCCTAACCGCTTGCTTATTGTATGGACAGTCTTGTGCTGTGTGATTTGTGTATCTCCGTTCTATGGTACAGTATTGGCTACTCGGATTTACTTGGGGTTGAGTCTTAATGGGACACACGTTCGCCATATGGTCACCACCGCAAGTATAGCACCTCTTTACTGGGGCAAACCTTGGGATTTGTTTGCTAGAGACACCTAGTTTTTGTGCCACTTTCTCAGCGAGTTCCTCAATTGATGTGGATTGCGTGGAAGAGAGGCTAGAGGCACTATCTGAATCTTTGTATATTTTCGAAAGCTCTAACTCCTCCCCTAGGTTATCCTCGATGTCAATGCACATGCGTACACACTCTTCTATAGTCCTAGGGTCCTTCAAGTACACATAAGATCTCAATTTAGTACTTAGCAATCCATCCAAGAATAAAGCCACTTGCTTAGCTGATGTGGGTAGCTCCAAAACAGGGCATCTTTCAAGGTATTGCCTAAATCTTCTTCCTGCAAGTCTCATGGTCTCTTGAGGGGTTTGCTTGAAGTTGTGAATCAACGAGGAAGTGTTATGTCTTATGCCACTTTTAGAGAATTCGATAATGAATGCCTCTAGAAGTTGGTCTATACTCCTGAACTGCCTTTCGTTTAGTGGCTGAAACCATGTGAGGGCAGTGTTCCTAAGGGTTAGACCAAATGCATTGTACTGCGTGAACAGATCTTCAACTTGTTCAGCTCTCAAGACTTGCCTAAACTCAGCCACATGATCGTATGGCATTGTATTGCGTGAACAGATCTTCAACTTGTTCAGCTCTCAAGACTTGCCTAAACTCAGCCACATGATCGTATGGATCTCCGGTGCCATCGAAGTAGTTCTTCATGGACTTAACTAGCTGAGTCGATCTCAAAGTCCTTGTGTGCTCTCTAGGTCTTGGTAGAGGGAATTCATCCGCATTTCTTCGGTTCCCTGGGGCTCTATGTCCCTCAAGTTCTACTCTATTTGTTTCCGTTCTCGTTCTTCCTCTTCCCAAGGAGTTGGCAAAGCTTACCTCAGGTCTGTCTCTCTTTATGTCTATCTGAACTCCATGAGCATGGGACGTTCCAGCTCTCGGGTGGCCAGAGGACAGGTTAGATTTTGGTTGGGGAAAAATAAACTCACCCATACTATTGTAAGCATGTCTATCATGTTCTGTAACCACAAAGATCCTTTCTGAAGCGTGATCTAGATAGGTCACTCTGCCTGGGCTATCTGGATCTTTAAACTCATAGATCATGATTGTTCCTATATCAATTGACCGATCAGATTTATACCTCCAAAAGGCTTTGTCACTCTCTCGGTTCAGAAGCAGATCTATGCTCTTGTTGTCCTGGGGAACCCACTCAGGATTGAGGATTCTAGTAAGAACAGATTTCCCTCGAGGGGTCCTAGGCTCCCCTCCTACGTTCCCTTGTTCTAGGTCATCTATGTCCATCTCAGGGATCACATTCCCGAATTCATCTGTCCTCTCCGGGTGACTAGTGACCACGTATATGGTTCCCTCTTTATCAAGGTATGCACCATTTTCAAACTTGACAGCAAGGTGCTCTAGCCCAATAGATTGGTTTGGGTTTTTGATTTGGACCACGGATCTTCTTAGGCCCTCCTCATAGATGCTAGCACCTAATCGGTTGGTCCTAAGGTATTCCAGCTGCGTCTTGTACGGGCCTTCTACCCTGTGCAAGTATGGCACTCCTGAACTTCCCGTAGGTCGGTCCATGCCTTGTGACATCTCTGATTCACTGGTCTCAGAGCTAGGGTAGTATGAGTGGTGGCTCAACTGCTGGGCCCAAGACCTAGCAGTGTGGTTGACACTAGCCTCTGAAGATTGTCTATCTCTCCCTAGATGTCGGCCTGATCTAAGGTTCATAAGCCTAATTGAATAGCCCAAATTTGCCCAAGTACAACCTCGTTGCTGAGTTCTTTTGTATCAGTCACTTGATTCTTTTAGTGGTTACCGTGTTTATGCTCTTGTCAGAAATCACGTCGTCAAGAATATTTGAGTCAATTTTCGCACTGTAAGTTGATCGTTCCACGTTAGATTCTTTCCTTTAAGGTTATCGCATCACGAAGAGATTATGTTTAATCTTGAACTTGAGTGCATAGGTAGTCTTCAACTTGATTGATGCCTATCATTTCCCTGACTTACTCCTAGCACTAGTCGTTCTTAGCCTAAGCTAGGAATTGATAGAGGGTGTTGAGGATTTTGCAACCTTGAGTTTCTTTCCTTGTGTTGTTGCCCTGGTGTGCCTAGGATGCGTGTTCCCAAGCTTGCACTTACTCTTGCTTAGAATGCCCTCAAGTGCTCTTATTGGACTTGTAAAAGTCCCACGATTAGCTCAAGACTTAGATTCAAATGACACAATAGACCACTTTGATGCATGTAACTCACAGACCAAATTATCCTTTGCTTTTATGGAAAACAATCCCAAGGATCCCTCAATTTTCCTACCTCGGGGTATGGTTAACTTCAAAATACCCTATCTAATCATCTTGATATTAATTTTCACATAACGAGTGGAAGTTTTGGTTGTACTCCCCACGAGCTTTCCAACAAAACAAGAATCACAGCAAACAGATTTCGTATGAGAAAGTTATGTCAGTTCAGGCTTCAGGGATTAAAACAGGGTTCAAACAGGCCAACAGGGCAACAGGTTTGCCTCGGGTTATTTGCCTATAGCCTCCTTATGTGCTCTAGAGTCCATGATCCATGTCCAAAATTAGCCAAAATCTTCAAATTAAAAAACCCTAAAAAATTGGCCGAAATTGGCTGTCAATCGCGATGGACAGGTGTCAATCGTGATGGACAGGTGTCAATCGCGATGGACTGGTGTCGATCGCGATGGAGAGGTGTCAATCGCGATGGACTGGTATCAATCGTGATGGGCTGGTATCAATCACGATGGACAGGTGTCAATCGCGATGGGCTGGTGTCAATCGCGATGGACTGGTATCAATCGCGATGGACAGGTATCAGTCGCGATTTTTCTATCGGTCGCGATGGACAGGGGTGTCCCTCGCGATGGACACGTGTCCGTCGGGGTCTGTCAGTCGCGATGGACTAGTGTCCGTCGCGATGGACAGTGTCAATCGCGATTGATGCTATCAATCGTGATGGACAGAGAAAATGCAAATTTTTTTGAAATTTTTGTGGATTTGTGAAGTGCAGGGTCTCTAGTCTACTGTGGTGCACTCAGTTTTACCAAAAGATGAAGTTTTCTGTCAATCACGATTGACAGAAACTTGCGACACAGAGACAGTTCTGCACATTTCCGTACCTATGCAGCGTGCTGGGGATGATGCGATAGCCAATACCTGCAAGCAAACTCAAGAAACATGCAAAAAATAGCACACAACAGTTCGCTCTCTCGCTCTCTCTCACAAGTGAAATGAGGGAAATGAAAGGAGGAAGGAGATATAGTCAAAAAACTGAAATTTTTGCGATGATGGAGATGGAGGTGGAAGATGATGATGATGATGATGATGAAGGAAGGACGAGAAAAATAAGGAAAAGTAAAGAAATTACCTACAACGCCAACGTCACAACTCTACGTCTTACCATCACACGCTCGTCCTCAAAGCTCAATCCCCGGCAACGGCGCCAAAATTTGGTGTAGCTCAGTGATGAGTAGCAGCTCCTTTAATGTCAATCCGGGAAGACATGAGGATGGTATGAAGACCTCGAGCAAGTGAAGGCACAAGTGTGTGAGTGAGAAGCACACTAACATGCACACACATACACACACACGCGCACACACAGTAAGACAAAGAGTGCGAAGCAATGGAGTTCTTAGATTACTTTCAAAAAGCTCTTACAAGTTCATATCAATCACAAGCTAACCCCAAAAATGAGCTCTCTAGCTCTATTTATAGTTTTTGACTAGGTTTTGGCCGTGTCCAGACTTAGTGTCCGGCCTAGCTAAAAATTAGGTTCCAGGGCCTATTTGAGGGCTTAAACGGAGTCTAAAAAATACGAAAATTGATATGTAGGTACTTCTAAAGCTCCTCAAGCTCAAGGACTCCTTGGCTTCCACAAAATGGAGCTACAAAAATATGAAATGTTATTTACAATGATGGTTAGTGATAAAAATCACTGTTATAAAGATGTTGATTTGGAAAAATTTGAAGGCCTATCTGCCAGATCTGCGTCGACTGCTTTGTCTACTTAATCCTTCGCCTTGCTCTGACTCTCTCCGCTGGCTTCCTTGTCTCCTCAGTCCTTGGGTGCCCATACTGCTCTCAACAATAACCCTTCTCTACCATTTGTCCTATTGAAATCAAGTTCTTTGAAATTGTAGGAACATGAAGAACATTAGATAGTAACTTTGCTCTACTTGTATCTCCAAGCCTTACATCTCCAATATGTTCAATCATGTGTTGAGTATCATCACTTGTTTCAACACATCTTTTTCCACTTGGTACTTGTAGATTAGTGAATGAACTTCCTTGTCGTGACATATGGTTACTACAACCTCAATCAATGTACTATATTTTGTCATCTTCACAAGAGGTTCTATACTCATGTATCATTGCAAATAGTGTGTCCTTTCTTCCTTCACTTGAGCTGCTTGCATAGTTGCTTTGGCTCCTTTGATTGCCTCCATTTGGTTTTCCATTCTTCAACAACAATCACTAGCATAGTGTCCTACTTTACCACAATGATAGCATGTTACAAAGAGAGATTTCTAACAAGATATCAATGAATTAATTTGGATAAGTTTTGATTAGGAAACACAACTAACAAAGATGAACTACCTATCCGCACAAGTATGCTGAAGAATTGAACTTCACTCTCAGACTTATAACTCCGTGAATATATATCCTTTGAGGAAGATATTTGAGAAAAAGAAATTACACACAAATATTATTCCAAGAAGCTAAAAATCAAGTTAATTTTGATGAGTTTTGATTAAGAAATTGAATTGACCAAAATAGACCACCTCTACACACAAGTATACTAAAAAACATGACTTCACTCTTTGATAGATATCTCACATAATACAATTCCCTTGAAATATTTGGGAGAAAGAAAGTGCATGAAAGGAGCTTTCGAACAAGCTAGAAACCAAGCAATTTGGATAGGTTTTAGTTGGGAAACATAACCAACCACAATAGACTACCTATCTACACAGGTATGCTAAAAAACTAGACTTCACTCTTTGACTCATATCTCATAGAATATATAAGCTTTGAAGAAGATATTTAATGAAACAAAAGTACACAAGATGATCTTTCCAATGAGTGTTTAAACGCAAGAAATGGTTACATATGCACTGAGATATGAACTTCACAACAAAGTTGTGTACAAAATGAAATGCGGCTAGAAGGAGTCTATGGGAAGACAAAATGACAAAATGACCAGATCGGACTATTGGGAGCTTTTGCCTCTTTCTCTCCTTGTTTAGAACATGCTCCCACTCCATTTTCATAACCAATGAGCATTTGAAGAAGTTTGTGCCTCTTTAACTCACCACAATTTGGGTTATAACATATATACAAACCAGGGAAAAAACCTCCTAAATAGGGAAATAATTGCTCTAGTGATCATGGGTGTGTTCACACACACCACTACCAAAATATATCAAAAATTCCCACAAAATAAACTAAGCCCAAAGCTTTTCCAAAGCTTTAAACTTCTCCCTAGGCAAAGCCTTTTTGAAAATGTCTAAAACATTATCATGTGTGGCCACATAAACCAAATTGATCTCTCCAATAGAGAATCTCTTCCTAGCATAACGATAGTGCACCTCAATGTGCTTTGTGTGAGCATAGAGCATAGGGTTCCTTGCAACTCGCAATGTCCTTTGACTTTCAATAAAGATGGTTGCAGTAGAAGATTGAACAACACTCAAATCAGCCAAAAGGTTTTTCATCACACACACTCAACAGTCATTGTGAAAGTTGCCATATACTTAGTCTCACAATTAGAAGTGGCCATAGTAGGCTACTTCTTGCTCAACCAAGATATGCATGAGCTACCAATCATTAAGCAAAAAGAAATACTACAGTCTCAGTCACAAAAAACATGTAAATCCGTTGATAATGATCCCCCTTAGGATAAAACAATCCAAGTAGTTAGGTACCACTCAGATAGTGAAAGATGCAATTAATTTCCTACCAATGCTTGACACCTCGGCAATGCATAAATCTGCTCATTGTGGAGTCAACAAATTCAATATCAAACCACATTATGCATAAGTAAATCAAGCGTCCAACAACCTTTTGATAGAGAATAACATCAAATGCATCAACATCATGAAGACTCAACCATAAGCTTACTTCCATGGGATTGCAAATAGGTTTGCAATCTTAAAGGCCAAAACACTTCAATAATGTGTCAAATTTTTTGTTTGGCACAAAGCTATTCCCCCATCCACTTGCATAAATTGAATGCCCAAATAATGATGCAATGTTCCAAATCTCACATCTAAACAGAGGCATGTAAATTAGCCTCAAATTTTGGAATATGCTTTTCATTGGGACTAGTAAGAAGTATGTCATCAACATATATAAAAATGATCAAAAGTCCATCATCTACACGCTCAACATATAAGTTTCTCTCAATTGGATTGTTCTTAAAACCAGGTGCCATTAAGTAGGCATGTACCTTCTCATAGTTTCACACTTTGTTTTCATGCCCATTCTACACAAAACCATGGGGCTGAAATACATATACTTCTTCATGTAAATCATCATCCAAAAATTCACTTTTAATGTCCAACTGGTGTACTTCTCAATCATGATGAGATGCAAGTGCACAAATGCTAAGAACGGTGGTCATTACACATGTGGGAGTAAATTTCTCATCAAAATCAATGCCTCTCTCTTTAGCATAACCTTTGGAAAGAAGCCTGGCCTTATACCTATCAACCCTTGCATCAAGGTTATGTTTCAGCCTGTATACATATTTAGTATCGATGGCCTTTTTTCTTCGAGGTGAATCACATAAAGACCAAGTATCATTCTTCATAATAAGATCATATTTTGATTGCATAATAGCCATCCAATTTCTTGAATTTTGTGCTTCATCAAAAGTAATAGGCTCATTATCATCACAAATGCTATAACATCATGTCTAACCAAAATGCATTTAGTCTATGGATGATACACATGATAGCCTTTGCTTTCAAAACTATATCCAACAAAAAATCGTTTCATATGCTTAACATCCAAATTTCTATGTTTCTCTTTAAGACTAATGCATATGTGAGATAACTAAAAACACACAGATGAGCAATAGACGGAGTGCAACCATGCCAAGCCTCATATGGAGTTATATACTACAATTCTTTGGTGGGAAACCTATTAATTACATATGTTGCATACATAACAATCTCAAGCCAGAAGCTATGTGCTAACACCTAACTTTTAATCATACACCTCGCCATTTTCATGAGGCATTCTCTTCCTTTCAACAACTCCATTTTATTGAGGTGTATACGGCACTATACATTGAATTTTTATCCTAAACTTAGTAAGAAATGCAATAAACTCAAAAGACATATATTCCACCCCTCGATCAAAATAGAGTTCCCATTTCACATGTTGATAAATTTTCAACCATAACTAAGAACTATTTACAACACATAAACACTTCAGACTTTTCTTTCAATAAGTACACCCATGCATGCCTAGAAAATTCATCAATGAAATTCACAAAGTATAGGTAATTTTGAAATGAATGTGTATACATAAGACCACAAACATCACTATTAACAAGCTACAATTTATCTGCAGCTCTAACCAGACCATCTTTTGGGAAGGAGGAACCTTGCATTTCACTCGAAATAGAGCCTTCATGGTATCGTAGAGATATTCATCTCTACTTTCATGTCTTGATCAAATGCTTTTTCTTGAGGTATCAATCAACAATTGATAGTTTCTTTTAGCCATAGCGAAGGACTATCCATAAATGAGTGTGTACTCCTAGCATCACCCAAAGAACAAATTATATACTTGAAGTGTTGACATATTAAGAGAATCACGTGAAAGGTATAAGGAGAGGCAGAAAAAGTAAAGGTGGCACTAACCAAGAATAGAAGATGAAAAAACGTGGAGTTCTATATGGCTATTGCATGTGCATGAAAAAAGAATGGCAGCTAGCTACTGAAGATCTGAGGAGGTGGCGTTCTGCATGCAGCAAAAAATAGAGAAAGTGAACTCTGTCTTCGTGGAGGCATCTTTGAGTTCCACGAGATGACTATTGCTGAAAAAAAGAGCACATGCAAAAAGGAACGGAAGTAAGCATAAAAGGAGGAGGGTGCTAACAGAGAGGGTGCTCGTTCTTCTTTTTCCTTGTGGAGATCTGAGTGTCTGAAGAAAAGAATGGAGGAGTGCACGTACTCTGAGATTTTCTGTCAGATGGATGGCTTGTTTATGGCAGAAGCTTCGATGGAGAATGCAAACATGATCTAGTTGGAGAGATCGTTTATTTTCGGAGGGCTGATCACTGCTAATAATAGGCGTGCACTGTAGACAGAGGGAAGGGAATTCACAGAGCAATGGGGGAAGCGTTATTTACCTAAGGAGGAGTGCTGTTGATCCTTTGGGGAAGAGAAGGCAAAGGGGATCTCTTCTTGGTCTCCATCTCGGTTGATTGTACCAGCTTCGCTTCGGGAAAAAACCATCAGCTCTGCCTTCTGCCACGGACGTCAAAGTAGGGATAAGCGCAGAATTGGTGAAACCTTATGATGCTATCATTTTGCACGGGCGAGTTCTTTTTCTTCCTTTCCGATGAACTTCTGCACTCTTTCCGATAAGAATCTATTCTGATGTCGCATGTAAAAACTTTATAGCACGATCCTGATGATCTATTAAAGTAAGTTAGGCATTCATGATCATGGTTGTATGTTCCATTATCATGTTCCATTATCCCTGATAAACTATGTCCATAGGCATCAACATTTTCTGGAAAGCTTTTACTGTGGGAGCATAGGGGGGCACTTTGAAATACCGATCTGTTACTCCATGTTAATGACAACCGAGACGCTCGATGTCCATGTCTGTTCCTTGAAATTTCTGTATGATTAATGGAAGAAGCGTCATATATAGCTTCATTTTGGAATGATATGAGACCAGAAAGAATTGACATACTAGGCCATAGGCGATCGCTTCCATCTCATATATGATGTTTGCAGTTTAATATGAAGAGTTGCAATCATTTGCATCAGAAAGGTGTGCATTCAAATTCTTTTGTTTCTGTAAGTGATGTAGTTCCTGGAATGTATCTACTGTATCAAAACTAGACGCTGCTCATTTTGAAGCTTAGATAATGGTATCTCATTTGGTACTGCATCATCTGTGCACATAATTTCGTATAGTTTGATCTAGAATAGTGATTTTCCATGGATGTGTTCGCGACTTCTGTCATGTTATTGTTTCATTGAAATGAATTCACGTAACTCTTTACACTATCTTCTAATGATGCTAGTAAATTCTGACAGTTTCTGTGAAGATCGAACTTAATCTCTTCAGACTACCATGTGCTATATTCTGATATGATCATTTTAATAAATCTCTGAACATGGTGATTGCACATAAATATGACGCTTGCTTTCAAATGATTTACATAAGATATTATGTGTTGCTGTGAACCGATTTTCAAAAATATTCATCTGAGGATATCCAAGTTACTTCATCTTATGTATATAAATATAAACATATAGTTAACATTTTGTTTATCTTATATGTCTGAACAGGTATGGAATAAAAAAGAATCCGCTCTTCTGACTTCAATGTTTTTTTTTTGTTTTACGCTGTTCGCTTCAAAACAAAACTACTCTGATGTGCTAAAAGTTTGTTTTTGTTTGTTGGAGAAAGTTTTATGCAACTTTGCTTTCATGCGGCTATGCCATTCGCTCTAATGTATTGACGTTCGATATCAAAAAGCGCTCTATTATGAGAATTTTCTGTCAAAACTGATGTCTCTCATGAATTGCAGAGCGATTGAAGGACTACCATCAGACTCTGCCACCTCTATTAGTGTCCTCATGCTAACGTTCTGGTTTATGCTTAAGTCTAGAGAATAGATTGAAGGACTACCATCAGACTCTGCCACCTCTATTAGTGTCCTCATGCTAACGTTCTGGTTTATGCTTAAGTCTAGAGAATAGTTTATGTTCTACAATCAATTATAAGCAACTAAACCATAACGACACGAAGAGTTAGCTGACATCAAACGAACTCTGTGATTCTCCGTCATCCGATGCTTAATGATCGAAACTTTGTGACTCATACTCTGTGTATGATCTACCGTTTTATGCTCGTTGAAATATATAATATATTCAGTCCCATACTCTTTCAATCGCTTGTATCCATTCAGATATTGAAGTCCATACATGGTTACGTAAAGAAAATATAGAGTTATGGAATTCATTCTTTATAAGTTTGATATTAAGTTGTATTGTTTAACGCAAAGTAATGAAAGTTACATTTGTTTTGTTTTATGAAATTGATATAACTAAAAAGTTTACTTTTCAGATTTGAAGAAATACCTCGTGTACTTCAGCCAAAATTAGACTTCAATTCATATGAATAACTTGGCTTACCGAACGCATTATATCTTTCATTTGTGCAGAGATTGATTGTCATTTACAGGAAATGAATACAATCAAGAAGGATAGAAGTTAATTTCCTATCTTGTTATATTTATACAAAGTGATGGTTTTCATGTATCTTGAGTAACTTTTCAAACAAAAATGAGGAGTTGATATAGTCATGAATGCAAAATTACGTTTTCCAAAATATTCAAAAGTATGATAATGGTTTGAATCTTTGATAAGCTAATTGATGAAACTTTAAATGACATGTTATGATTTTGTAACTCAGTTACTAATCTTCTCTTTGAGTCTCCATTCTACCTGAGCCGTCTGAGACACCCTGCGTGTGCCAAGGGATTTAGAGGCTGACTGATCCACGAGCAGTGTGTCGGAAACTTCCCGACAACGGGCATGTTTACAAAGTGCCTCAAGTTTGGGTAGAGAGGACACCATTTTTGAATTTTATAGATGAAGAAAACTAGCAAAAATTAGATGATGAAAGTGTGCATGTCAAAGCTTTGCATCTGAGATAGCGTGAGAATCATGAACTAAACATGCTCAATCATTCATAGATTTTGCATATTGTACGAGGTTATATAGCCCATGATATAGAATGCAAAAGCAATAATAACATTACCATTTGAGAGATCATGAATTGTACAATTATTATCCAAGAACTTGATCAAAGCGAACCTATGCTAATATTGAAACTGATAATAGGTTTCTCTTGATCCCTAGCACATATAATGCACAATGTGAAAGAATTGTCATCCATAGTAATTAGAATGATCTTTCCAACTCCCATTATAGGATAAGGGGAGTTGTTAGCACATGTGGCAATATTCCCTTTCGGGGTACGCTTAAGTGAAGTGAAGAAATTATGTTGCACAATAATATGTTTGGTTGCACCACTATCAAAGTGACAAACATTTAAGTCTATTGCATACATATAGTACTCATGAAAAGATGGGTCAGAGCTGCAAATAGTAGTAAATGACCATTCTTCATTTTGAACAAGATTAGGATACTCTATTTTAGGTGTAGAGGCCTCTACAACAACCATTCTAGCCTCTTTTTTCTTTGCATCCCTTGCAACCAATAAGGGTGATTGAGCATATCTAACACCTCCCCTCAATGGCCACCCAAAGGTGGATTGTCTTCTTGGCATGATGCCAAGTCTTCCGGAAGGTTGGAGCATTGAACATGTCTAACACCCCCTCAATGTCCACCCAAAGGTGAACTATGTTGTTGACCCAATGCCATGTCTTCAAAGATGTATTTGAAGTAGATGCTTTGTTAGCACTTTGGTGAGGGTACCTCTTGCATTCTTGTTGATTGGATAGCATACTATTCTAGACATCCTTCTCAAGTGTACTTGCTTGCCAACTCTTGAATTTCCTTCATGAGTCATATTCCCAAGCCTTCTCAAAAGTTTGAATACAAATTTGATATCTTTTATGGTACACCATAAGTAGATAAGACTACCAAATACCTTCATGTAGCTCCCAATGTCTATCTATCGGTACAATGATCTTAGGGCTTGTTTGATCACATAGAATGCCTTCTTAAATTTATATAATGTGCTCTTTGAATGTGGATCCTCAAACCTTGATAGCTAAGACACATGTATCTCCTCCTTGAGCTCAACATTCAAACATTTTGATTTGACATCTAACATAGAAACTTTCCACTTCATCTGAGCTACTAGCATTAATGTGATGCAAATAATGGTCATTAGAGCAAAAAAGTCTTGAAAATTAAAACCCTTTTTTAGTGAAAGTCCTTGTGCTACCAATGTGTCTTGTTAGCAATCCAAGGTCCCTTGTATCATGTGCTTCACCTATCAAAACCACTTGGTGCTAGTGGCCTCCTGTGCTTCATTCTTCATTTAGTTGTCACAATTGGCTTGCATAACCTCCTTCTATGTGAAATCTATAGGTGCTTCATCTTCATTTATTGGCTTTGTTTCTTCCTTCATAATCACAACCATCATGGATATACTGACTATGAGAGTAGAAGCCCACCTGTGCTCCTCTATTCTCTGTGATCTCCTTGGTCCTTCTACCTTCTCTTCAATAGTTGTTGGCATAGGATTACTCTGACCATAGAGCTTATTCTTCACCCATTGCACCGACAACCAATCTGTTTGGGTAATTTTAGGGTGGTAGTCTCTCTTCTCACCATCTCATGATGATGCTTCCTCCTGGTCATAGGTAGGGATGACTCTTGGGGTACGTGCATAATGAATTACTCCTTCGATTGATGATAAAAAGGAAGCTCCTTCCTTTTTCTCCACTACATGTGGCTGCTCCATAGACACCACATGGTGACTCCCTTTGATCTTCTTTGCCTCATGGTCATACAATATGAAAGCCCTTTGCTTTTCACAATGACCTAAGAAGATGCATCTCTTGCTTTTTTGTTCCAACTTGTTCTTTCTTTGACATAGGACAAGAGCATAGCACACACTCTCAAAAATTCTAAAGTTTGAGACTGATGGATTCTTATCAATGTAGGCTTCATGATGAATCTTTCTAATTTGATAAGGAATGCCCATGCCTTCCCTCATACGCATTGCTATCTCAATGTTGGTGTGACTCTTGCATTCCATAATGCCATCATGCTGCGATGTGTGAGATGTCACTAATTGACACTTTATCCCTTCGCACTTGCAAAAGACTTCCAACTCCTTTGAGTTGAGCTACCATCACCTCCTATTCCAACCATCTTGACACTTTTCTCAGGTTCATTTTCAACAAGTTTTGGTTGTTCTTTAATCTTACCAAAAGCTTGAGCCGTGTCTCGAATAAAGTACATCCACGTCTTCCTCCTAGAATCATTGATGATCAGAAGGTAGGAAGATCCTCCCAAGGCCTATATAGAAATCTTACCACACAACTCAGCGTATACCAACACTAGTGGATCCTTTGACTGACTCTTGCTTTCTTGTGGGAATGTCTCTCTATGCAGATCGCCCATCATACAAGCTCTATAACGTTCCTTCATTCCATTCACTGTAGGTAAGTGATGAATAACATTACCTTGCTTTTGCATCTTCTTCCATACTTTCCCTATCACTATGATGGGTTCTTGTTGAGGATGCATAGAACTAGAGGGATGCCTCTCATCAGAAATTTGGCAAGATGCATCCTTGTCTAGTACCCATGAATCAATAATTGATTCTTCTTGTGTTGAGGAGCATACTAACTTTGCTTTATCTGCATCTATTGTCTCCTCCTTATACACTTCATCTATCCTCTTTGACATGACAATCTACAATTGTTTGTCCCTCCTTTTGCAATGGAAGCACTATCCCTTGAATCTTTTTCTTACTACTCCTCCTCTTTGCACTTTTACCTTTGCTTGAGGAACCACCTTTACCTGATGCATTGGTGGAGAATGTAGCATCTCTAGGCTACTTCTTACTCGGGCTTTAAGCTGCAAATCCTCTTCCATTTGTACTGAGTAAAACTCCTCAAATATCAAATCTTGAGGTCTCACCTAAGTGTTGAGAGTAGTTACCCTTCCATCATACTTTGGTGGAGAATTTGGGAGACACCTTCGAGCTAGCCCCTTGCTAGTCTTCTCTATCCCTTCACAAGACATTCCATTACATCTTGATCTGAGTAATGGATGCCTCAACCTTCTCTCCTTCTACAAACTTCTTTGCTTCCAATTGATTTTCTTACTTTTGAATGCATGTTTGGTTTCTTGCCGTGTAGTGACTCCTCAATATACTCCATGCCTCACTTTCCTTGGATGTATGCTGAATAAGAGGTGGAATGAAATCCACACAATTGTTCACTATATAATATAGTGCATTTGCATTCTTTATCTTCCAAGTTGTTGGCAAGAAGAGGTTGAGTGATTCCATTTCGCTCTTACCTTTGATGAGGATTCTTTAGTTTTTTGGTACACTTGTCACTAGTTTCTCAAACTCCATTCTCCATCTACAACCTAATATATGTGCTTAGATTTTTGGTGTTGATATAATTTTGGTTTTCCCAGTGTCATGGCTTGGTGTTCATCAATTACCCATACATGTTCATGTATTACTCACCAACATGTTGTAGTGGCACTCTAGTAATTTTACCATCTGTATTTGTAATTCATTTAATTATGGAACCCATTTTCTCTCCAAAGCACCAACCATTGAGGTTCCCCTCTCCTGCAACCAAAGAACTCTATTTCTTTTTGTTGGATACCTGAGTGGCAAAGCTATAGTTTGACATTCCTACAAGGGACCATCTGTGCTAAATAGATTATTGCAGTAGAGGTGGAGCAGTAGGTCATAGAAAATCTAGAGGAGGATGTTGTTGTTTCAATAACAAGAGGGTAGAATCAATCCCCATGGTGCAATGAGAAGGAATTCAGAGATGCACCAAGATGGTGAATGTTTCTGTGTTTGGGAGTGTTGTACCTCTCTCTATATCTCTCACTCTTAGCTTTGATGTATTCCTTTTCCAACTCAATTACTCTCCCTCTCTCTATTCACCTTGCCCACCTAATCCAAATGTCTCTCTCTCTCTCTCACCTGCCTTCAATGGATTTGTTTCCCAAATTCAATTACTCTCCCTCTCTATGCTCAGCTTGCACTACCTATTCTAGATAGCTCTCTCTTGCTCTCTCTCCCTCTCCCTTTCTCTCTTTGTGCTCACTAAGGAGAACACCTTCAATATTATAGTCCAACACATTTTCATAATAAGTAGAACACATTAACAGCTAATATCATATTTTAAGTTGAACAAATTTTAATAGAAAATTACCAAGTTTTAATAGGCGCACTTAACTTCACCAAAATCCAAGATTTGGTTGACTAGATTAATGCCGATATATTTTACCATCTCAAGTGACTGGATCCATCATTATACAGGCTTTCCCATTAAGGGTGCACCAACTTTTTTCTAGAGTTAGATTGCAACAGAAATGTGCCAATAAAGTGAATGGATTCAGGTAGGCAGGAAGTGTAAAATGTTATTTCATGGGTAGAGTCTTCATGATGCTGGAGATGCATTTGCTCATATTCTCTATGAGCAAGTTGTTGGATGCTTGATTTAATTATGCATAACTTGATCAAATATTTCATTTATTCTCTCACACATGAGCATGTTTATGCATTGTCCAGGTGTCAAGCATTGGTAGATAGTTAAGCACATCTTTTGCTACTTGAGTGGTACCTAACTACTTGAATTGTTTTATCCCAAGCAGGGATCACCATCGCCAGATTTGCATGCTTTTTCTGACTCTAACTAGGTTGGTTTCTATGGCACTTGTGTGTCCACTAGTGGTTTTTGCTTTGTACTTGGTAGCTCATGCATATCTTGGTTGAGCAAGAAGCAGCCTACTATGGCAACTTCTAGTTGTGAAGCTGAGTATAGGGCAACTTTTAGAGCAACCACTGAGTGTGTGGCTTAGATGCCTTATGCCTGATTTGGGTATTGGTTAGTCTTCTTCCACTAAAATCTTCACTAAAAGTCAAAGTGCATTGGAAGTTGCAAGGAACCCTATGTTCCATGCTCGCACTAAGCACATTGCGGTGCACTATCATTGTGTTAGGGAGAGGTTCTCTGCTACATAGGAGAACATTGTATAACTTTTCACAATGGCTCTGCCTAGGGAGAATTTTGAAGCTTTCCACAAAGCTTTGGGCTTACTTCGTGTTGTGGATTGATTCCACATAGCTTGGCACTTCCTTATACATAAGTGCCAACTCCTTGTTTGGTGTATCACTCCAAAGGGGGATTTGTTGATATATTTTGGTAGTGATGTGTGTGAACACACTAGGACTACTGGGGCACTTTTTCCCCTCTTTAGGAGGTTTTTTCCCCCAGCTTGTATATATGCCTATAAAGCTAATGGGTCACTTATCTTTGTACATTCCCTTGGAAATACATTCAGTATTGTGTGTTGTGCTCCAAGCTTCTTCTTCTTCCTTTTGTTGTTCATGTGTTTTTGCAGACCTCAAACTCCAAACTCTACTAGCCTATGAGGTTTCCAAATGAGGATTTTGAACCTTATGATTCAGTTGTGATTCTTGCAATGTTTAGATACAAGAGTTGATGAGAAAACACTAACTCCATGTCAAGATGAGGAGGGCTATGATCTCTTCATGGTGAAAGTAATGATGGATAAAAAATAAGATTAGATAAACTACATATTTCCTAAACTCCTTTCTGAGAGGGTAAAAGAGAAACATGAAACCTCAATGAGACAAAAGCATATTAAGTCTTTGAAAAGGAATAAGAGTGCTTCCTTACACGATTGATATTCCTTATGTATTCCACAAGGATTATATGATTGAAGTTGGACTTTTGATTCTAGAGGCACACATAAGCCAATAACATACTCTGCTTGACACCAACTAAAACTTGGTTGAGGTCTACTCTTCATATATTGATAATTTAAAAGTGTGTGATTGCACCCTACATGATGAGTCGACAC
This sequence comes from Ceratopteris richardii, assembly GCA_020310875.1. Lineage (NCBI taxonomy): Eukaryota > Viridiplantae > Streptophyta > Polypodiopsida > Polypodiales > Pteridaceae > Ceratopteris > Ceratopteris richardii. Next base: position 48,509 of record MU261099.1, on the reverse strand, counting down.
TTTTTGGCTATTGTTGGGGAGAGAAAGGATCATGCCAAGGTAACTTGTGTGATAGACAACATGAGCGCACGTGAGTATCATTCAATGGGATTGCCAAAGTTTTCTTGAAAGAAGGCCTTTAACTCTTCAACAAAAGATCCACTCAAACATCACTCTTACCTCTAAGGGTGAGATTTCGAGATTTAGGTTAGTTAATGTAGATAGTGGATTTTGATTTCGTAGGTAGTGCAACCATCTCTTTTTGCTCTTTATTTGTTTTCCTCTTCATTTCTAGTTCCTCTACTATCCTTCATCTTGGTTACATGTGAGATTGTGTAGAAGTCTAGGATACTTTAAAAGGATCAACTATCTTGGAAAGCATCACTCAAGGAAGTGTGATCTCATCTCAAATAGTGGAGAGAATAATGAACACTTGGAAAAGGAAAGCATCAATTAAAAGGGATCACCTTGAGGATCATAGACATGCATCTTGAAGGGACAATCAAGCAAGAAGTCGATTCATGCATCAAATGTTTGGAGGAGCATTGACCATCTTTGGCTAGATCTCGTGAAAGGATCAACTAGCTTGAATTTGGAGTCTTGTGTAGAAAGACCCCTCGATTCCAATAGCTAAGCATGATCATATGAGAGAATTGTATCAATTCATAATCATGCTTTTGAGTGTGATAAGGGAGACTCATCTTAGGACTATCAAAGGGTCCGACATTCTCAAGTGGGATAGGAATCAACTATTCAAAATCATATTGAGTAGCAAATTCCCTGGCCATCCTTTCATCCATGTAGGGTGTAGTAAAAAAGGCATCAATCAATGAACTCTTGGGGTCAAGAAAGGCTTATCATTTGTAATAGTTAGATCTAATGAGAAGGAATAATTGAAATGCATTGATTACAGTGCATCATTTTGGCAAGCCATTTGGAGTATCAACCATCAACCAAAGAGCTTTTATGTTGAATAGAGGGAGATCTCAAAGTATTGTTTGTTCAAAACGCAAGGGCATCCTCATCCAAGCCATAGTCAACTACCATGCTAAGGTCAAGATTATCGAATAGTAACCCTTCTTTGAACACATCGACTAGTTTTGCAGAGCATTTAGGAGTTTTGAGTATGTGAGGTCATCAAGCAGCACACAAGTGGCTCAAAGTCTACTAAAGGTTTAACAGATCTTGATAGGATAGTTCTATTCAAATTTTTGAGATACAATTCTTTTTTCGCATTAGGGTATTTTATTTAGTGGCCATAACTAAAAGCAATGGTGCATTTTGTATGTTGGCTGTTGAGGACAAGTTGGATGGAACCAATTACCCATTGTGGGCATATATGATTCATCATGTATTGGTCACAAAAGGACTGTGGAATATTGTGTAGGGTGTTGAAAATGACCTACTACACCTCTAAATATAGTTATTGAGGGTGATGCAGATGGCATTGAAGACGACGATTTTTTTCAGATCCCTATTCTTGTTGTGGTTCTTGCTGCACCTACTACAAGGAAACTTTGATGGGATGACAAAGATGCTTAGGCACATGCATTGATAGCTTTGCCTATCAAATGTGCCATTATCCCTCATACTTGCCCATGCAAAACAATAAATGATGCTTGGGATACACTCACCTTCTTATACCAAGCAAGAAATGAGGCTTGTATTGCTTACATCTGAAAATAGTTGGAGAGTGAGCATATGAATGAATGCGATTCTATGGATAGTCTTTTGACAAAGATAAAAAATTTGAAGGAGCAATTGATCTCTGTTGATGGAGTCTTGCCAAAGAGTTCACTGGGTGCTCTCGTGCTCTCCATAAATAGAGGGAATATCTTGTGGGAATTGATCATGTGCATCATCCACAAGTTCAATGGGAGGAGGGAATTCACTTTCTTTAGCCCATTTGTCTTCTTGAATCTCTCGTAGGAATTGTGGTGTGTACCTATTCATGGAAGAGGAGGTGTCTGGTTCAGTGGAATTGGGCACAAAAGCTTCCTATTGGGGAAGGCGTATTCTTTTGCTGGCCTCATCTCTTCCTTGATTTTTTTCTTCCTTGGCAGATCTTGCAATTATGCTCTCTAACTTCGCTAATAGTCCATCCAAGTGCAATTGTGTCTTAGCTGAGCCAGAGTAGTTGAAGAGGCGACTGGCTTCAAACATGGTTTGAGCCAATGCGACCATTTTCACGCAAAGCTTGGTTCTTTCTATCTCTAGGTCAGCTCTGGGGTAGCACTTGTCATGCTTCGTCACATTTGGCCCTTCTTGGATTCTGGCCTGATATGCCTTAAGCATCATGTCTATGTCTTTAGGAGTGGGGTCAGCTAACACTAATCCTACTCTAGGGGGTGGTGGGATGGACTTAGGTAGGTGGACAGATGGTGGGTTAGATGGTGATGGAAGTGAGGGTGGTGGTGGTATGTGAGAGTTTGTTTGAGAGGCGAGTTCAACAATTTTGGCTCTTGTTTCTCTTATGCTTTCTTCTAAGTCGCTCATCTTTTTAGACCATTGTCTTTTCATTCTTTCTCGGCTATCCCTCCAGGCTCTCGACCGTTTCTTGGCTATGCTCTCGGTTTCACTAACCTTTGCACTCTTCTCTTGACCTATTCCTGGGTTCTATTGCAAAGCCTGGGCTCTAGTGATCACTTGTACTGGTGCAGTGGAAGTGAGACTTCCTGTTGAGTCTACAACTAACCCAATAACGTTAATTGGAGTTATTTTTGGCATATTATTGGGATTCTTTGGGCAGTCTCGTAAGAGATGCTCCTTTCCATAATCTTGGCAAAAGCCTTGAATTGTCACTGACTGGGGTTGTGTAGGTGCAGGCATGGGGCAATCACGAATGAGGTGATCTCCCTGACATTTGTAGCATGGCCCCCTAGGGAATGAGGGTCTTACCTGCCTAGGTTGAGGTCTAGAGTTGGGGTTTGCGTACATGATGTTTGTGTAATCTGGCTCCCAACTAGGTTCACCTGGTTCTTCACTGTAGTAGGACTCACCATTTTCAGGAGATTGCATGTAGTAAGCCTTGGGACTATCAATATGTGTAGAATCAAAGCTATGGTCACTAGGATCACTTTCTGAAAGCAGTGGTGTTACTGGCACTATAGCTCTATTCAAATCTTCCTCAGCTGCTGCATACTTTACAGGAATCACATTAGTTGGGGTTGGGGGTTGTTGAGCTAACACAGGTTGTGGCCTTTGTTGGTTTTGGTAGGGTTGTTGATAGGGTTGCTGCGGTCTACCATATTGTTGTGGAGGGTACTGGTTCTGGTATCTTCCCTGTTGTGGATAAGGCTGAGGGTAGGTTTGTCTAACTACTTGCTTATTGTATGGGCAATCTTGTGTTGTGTGATTGGTGTATCTCCATTCTATGGTGCAATATTGGCTGCTAGGATTCACTTGGGGTTGAGCCATGATGGGACATGCGTTCACCATATGGTCACCACCGCAAGTATAGCACCTTTTTACTGGGGCAATTCTAGGAATTTGTTTACTAGAGACACCTAGTTTTTGAGCTACTTTCTCCGCAAGTTCCTCGAATGATGTGGATTGCGAGGAAGAGAGGCTAGAAGCACTATCGGAATCTTTGTAGATTTTTGAAAGCTCTAGTTCCTCCCCTAGGTTATCCTCGATGTCGATGCACATGTGTACACACTCTTCTATGGTCCTAGGGTCCTTCAAGTACACATAGGACCTCAATTTGGTACTTAACAATCCATCCAAGAATAAAGCCACTTGTTTGGCAGGTGTTGGTAACTCAGGAACAGGGCATCTCTCAAGATATTGCCTAAATCTTCTTCGTGCAAGTCTTACGGTCTCTTGAGGGGTCTGCTTGAAGCTATGTATCAATGAGGAAGTATTATGCCTTATGCCACTTTTAGAGAATTCAGTGATGAAAGCCTCTAAGAGTTGGTCTATGCTTCTAAACTGTCTCTCATTCAATGGTTGAAACCACGTAAGGGCTGTGTTCCTCAGGGTTAGACCAAAGGCATTATACTGCGTGAATAGGTCCTCAACTTGTTCAGCTCTCAAAACTTGCCTAAACTCAGCCACATGATCATAAGGGTCTCCTGTGCCATCGAAGTAGTTCTTCATGGACTTAACCAGCTGTGTAGGTCTCAAGGTTCTGGTGTGTTCCCTAGGCCTTGGCAGAGGGAAATCATTAGCATTCCTCTGGTTCCTTGGGGCTCTAAGTCCCTCAGGTTCCACTCTATTTGTTTCCGTTCTCGTTTTGTCTCTTCCCACTGGGTTGGCAAAGCTTACCTCCGGTCTATCTCTATGTTTGTCTCTTTGAGTTCCATGAGCATGGGAGGTTCCAGCTCCTAGGTGACCCAAGGACACATTTGATCTTGGTTGGGGGAAAATAAATTCACCTTTCCAAGTGTAAGCATGCCTATCATTTTCTGTAACCACAAAGACCCTCTCTGAAGCATGATCCAAGTAGGTCACTCTGCCTCGACTATCAGGATCTTTGAACTCATATATCATGATTGTTCCTACCTCATTCGGCTGATCAGATCTATACCTCCAAAAGGCTTCATCAGTCTCTCGATTCAGGAGTAGACCTATGCTCTTATTGTCTTGGGGAATCCACTCTAGTGTGATAATCCTAGTGAGAACAAATTTGCCTCGGGGGGTTCTAGGTTCTACACCCATGTTTCCTTGCTCTAGGTCACCTAAGTCCGTTTCTGGGACCACATTCCCAAATTCATCTGTCCTATCTGGATGACTGGTGACTACATATATTGTCCCTTCTTTGTCCAAGTACGCTCCATTTCCAAACTTGACCGCTGGATGTTCTAGTCCAATGGATTGGTCAGGGTTTTTGATCTCGACCACAGATCTTCCTAGGCCGTCCTCATAGATGCTAGCACCTAATCGGTTGGTCCTAAGGTGTTTGAGTTGCGCCTTGTAAGGGCCTTCCACCCTATGTAAATATGGCACTCCATAACTTCCTGTAGGTCTCTCCATACCGTGGGACATCTCAGACTCGCTAGTCTCAGAGCTAGGGTAGTACGTATGATGGCTCAACTGCTGGGCCCAAGACATAGCAGTATGATTGACACTAGCCTCTGAAGATCTAAGACTTTTTCTATCTCTCCCTAGGTGTCATCCTAATCTAAGGTTCATAAGCCCAATTGAATAATCCCAATTTTTTCCCAAGTACACTTTGCGTTATTGAGTTCTTTTGTATCAGTCACTTGTTCTTTTTTAATTGCTCTTAGGGTGTCACTTCTTGTCCAATTAATCTTCGTCACAAGGAACACTTAAGTTTTTATCGTACTTTGAGTGCGGTTGCTCTTTTAATTTCTTTCCCTTAGGTTGTTTTGAAATTGTAATCTCCTAGCACTTGCACTTGAGTGATTAGAGTTCTTGGACTTGGTTGTTCTTAACGTGTTCCTAATTAATCAAAACCTCTATCCGTACTTAGCCTATGCTAGGGATTGACAAAGGGTGTTGAGAATTTCCAACCTTAAGTTTCTTCCCTTGGTTGCCCTTGTATGCCCAGGAAGCGTGTTCCCAAGCTCGCACTTACTCTTGCTTCGAGTACCCTTCGATGCTCTCAAAGAACCTGAAAAATTCCACAATTAGCTCAAGAATTGAATTCAGTTGACAGACAGATCATTTTCATGCATGTAATTCACAGACCCAGTTGCCTTTTGCCTCTATGGAAAACAATCCCAAGGGAAACTTAGTTTTCCTACCCCGGGATATGGTCTCCTCAAATTACCCTATCTAGTTTTCCTACCTCGGGATATGGTACTCCCCACGAGCTTTCCAACAAAACAAAAATCACCGCAATCGGATTTCGTATGAGGAAGTTATGTCCATTCAGGGTTTTGGGGCCAAATCAGGATTTTAAACAGGTTAGCAGGTAGACAGGACTTGTCAAAATGCTATGGGGTATCGGCCTCACAAGCAATGATGAACCCTAGTATTTGTTCCACAATTTCTCAAAAATAGACTACTCTTTCTTGCCCTAAAATATTAGCCAAATTTTCCCGTCAATCGCGTTTGCAAGCTCTGTCAATCGCGATTGATAGGTCAGTCGCGATCGACGTGTCGGTCGCGATTGACAGGTCCGTCGTGGCTGTCAGTCGCGATTGATGGGTCAATCGCGATTGACACGTGGCCTGAAAATTCAATCACTCGTGGTCAAAGGATCGTGGACTCTGTCAGTGGCGATTGATGGGTCGATCGTGATTGACAGGTCCGCCGCGAGGGTCTGTCCGTCGTGGTCAAGCAATCGTTGACTGAGTCGGTCGCGATTCACAGGTGCGTCGGGGATGTTAGTCGCGATTGACTGGTCGATCGCGATTGATGGCTCGATCGCGATTGACACGTGTCACGCGTAGATTCTGTCAGTCGTGGTCAATCGGTCGTTGATTCTGTCAGTCGTTGACTCTATCGGTCGCGATTGACGTGTCGGTCGTGATTGACAGAGCCGTCAGCATGTGTCCGTCGTGGTTTGTCGATCGCAGTTGACAGAGCGATCACGATTGATAGAAATCTGAGGAATTTTAAAATTTTAAACACACCTTTGGGAAGATCTAGGCCTGTGGATTATAGTTATGTACTTTGTTTAACAAAAAGATCATTTTTTTTGTCGATCACGATTGAGAGAGGTGAACGCCTCGGGACCTGCACAGTCAAATTTTTTTACCTGCTGGAGCTGGTGCAGCTGCTCGGGATGCTAATTCCTGCAGAAAATCTCAAAAAACACACAAAATCACAAGCACACAAACGCTCTCTCGCTCTCTCTCACAAGTGAAATGAGGGGAATGGTATGGGTGGGTTGATATGACCAAAAACTGAAATTTTTTGCGATGATGGAGATGGATATGGGAGATGGTGAGGATGATGATGGTGATGAGAAAACAAGAGAAAATAGGAAAAAGGTGAAGAAAATACCTATAACTCCAACGCGTCAACTCTATGACTTACCATCACACGCTCGTCCTCAAAGCTCGATCTCCGGCAACGGCGCCAAAATTTGGTGTAGCTCAGTGATGAGTAGCACCTCCTTTAATGTCAATCCGGGAAGACGTGAGGATGGTATGATGACCTCGAGTAAGTGAAGGCACAAGTGCGTGAGTGCGAAGCACACTAACATGCACACACATACACACACACGTGCACACAAGGCAAGATAAAGAGTGAGAAGCAATGGATTTCTTTAGATTACTTTCAAAAAGCTCATACAAGTCCAAATCAATTACAAGTTAACCTCAAAAATGAGCTCTCTAGCTCTATTTATAGTTTTTGACTAGGTTTTGGCCTTGTCCAAACCTAGTGTCCGGCCTAGTTAAAAATTAGGTTCTCTACCCTATTTGGAGGTTCAAACGGAGTCTAAAAAATGTGAAAACTGATAGGTAGGTACTTCTAAAGCTCCTCAAGCTCAAGGACTCCTTGGCTTGCACAAAATGGAGCTACAAAAATATGAAATGGTATTTACAATGGTTTTTAGTGATGAAAATCACTATTTTTGTAGGGATTTCTTCTAACATTTTGACATACATTTCCTAGAGCTCCCTACTTGCTCCTTCTTCTTGTGTGCCCAACTCTTTGATGCCTGAAAAATTTAAATGGCCTACTTGCCAGATCTTCTTTGACTACTGTGTCTGCTTGTGCTTTCTCTTCGCTCGGACTCCCTTCGTAGGCTTCCTTGTCTTGTGACTCCTTCAGTTCCATGACTACCGCCAACACATCTTTAAATTGTCAATCCGGGAAATATGCAAAGACCACAACCCGTTCTAGTTAATGGAATCCAAGAATAAGAATTGACATGGCTGTTTTCTGAGAGATTTATGAAGAATATGGCAAATAACTAGGGTTTTGCTTATCTTGAGTTCTACATCAGCATTTTCAATGATTTTTGTGTCTAAAGTGTGCCATTTTCACAGTAGAATACAAATATGAAGTCGAATTTCCAAAACAGTCCCTGTATCACACAGACAAGACAATCTTGATTCTGTAAAAACTAAGAATTTCTAATTCCAGCTTTGATCTTTTGCACTTTCTTGCTCAATATACTAAACTTCACCTCTGTTCATACATCTCACTCAGAAATACACAAGAAAAGTTCACAAATTCCATGGATCACACAATGAGAAGACGCAACAAATCAAGAAAAAGATCATGAAAGTAGAAACACGATTTTCTGCAGGAAAGCTCTTCACATTACTTGGATACCATGGAAATAATACAAACAACCTCTTCAAAATAGAAGAAATTATCTTTTCTGCTTTTTCAAGTGTCCCTTTTCACACTTGAAATTTGATCCTCTTTGCCTTCTATTCTAAAAATATGCTATCAAAGAGCTTCCAAAAATTCTAAGAAAAATACATATGATCCTACTTTACATGAGGAAGACTCTTCCCAATTTTTACATCATTTGGATAAATATATCTACAAAAAATGTCAAATTTCAAATTATTTCTCTCAAAATATGCTTCCTCTAACATTCTTCCCCTCCTAGACTTTTTGGCTCCTGACAAAAAAATATTCTGGCAGAAGAGTAATGAGAGCTTCATTTATTTCTTCTTCCTTTGATAAACCTGAGATAACAAATCATGGCTCTTTCTCTCTGTAACATTCAAATTATTCACCATTTCAAACAAGGCTTTTCTCCATTGGACTGGAGCCTCCGGTCTATCTATCACATCTTTCTTCAAATATTTTGTATAAGCAGCTTCATATGCAATAAGTCGATTTAGTGACTACTGATAGATTTCCAAAAATTTCAGATTCCCTTTCAAAAAATCGGTAGACAAAAGCATCTTCAAAGATTTGAAGGTAATGAATTCCCAAAAATACAATTCTGTTGTAATATGCCATTAAACAAATTCTGTCTGGAGTTTCGCTTAGAACAAAAAGTAGAGCATCTGTAGGTGCATTGAACCCAACATAATTAAGAGTCCGTACTTCTGTATTTGTGAATGCCGCTATGCATGCCACCACAAGTCGCATTATTCTCACCAATAGAATACAAGTTGGATCATTTACATCTTTGTATGTGGATATAATAGATTCTGCTGTATCAATCATGTACTTGGTTGGCCAAGATCATGCTTTTGGTCTTGCTATCTTTGGAAAATTCAACCATTTCGCTGGAAGTTGCCCTACATTTCTTCTTTCCCAAAATACTGACCACTCTCTTCTTCTGGCTACTGGACAATAGGTTGGATTGATCTTTAATTACAAAGGTGCCTCTTTCCAGATCTTCCTACATTCCTCCTTGGCATCCAACCATCTGTTCCTCCATTTAGGGTTAGCTTTTTCAAACAACTCCTTAGTGACATCAATATCTTCTTCATACTCAAAATATTTATTTGGTGGTAGTCCCACTCTTGCAATCTGATAATTCCTGACACTTTCCAAGATCATACAGAATGGTATTCCTAAACCATCAGCTTCCCAATGATGTTGATATGGATTTACTCCCTTATTTAGAGCAAAATTTACAATCTGATCTTCATACTCATCATGCATTTTCCTTATGAACTTCATTCTTGATTCCCTGTTTGTTAGAAGCATTTAAACAAATTCATCTGAATATTCTTCAGAAGTTTTGTCTTCTTGTTCACTAAAATTTTGAAATCTATTATCTTCTCCTCCTTCATGTTCCTCTGCTTGTGTGGTCACCGCTTGTTCTTCAACTTTCCCTTGTTGACCTTCCAAATCTTTCTGTAACTTTTTAACTACCATCATTAATTCCTGATTTTGAGATACTAACAATTCTTTTTCTGATCTCCATTCACTCCTCTCTTTTTCTATATCCAAATGTAATTTATTATATCCTCTCATATTAGCAACATGCACACTAGCTTGTTTTTCCATTTCCTTGACTTCTTTCAGTTCCTCTTGTAATCCTTGAATTTCCTTATTTTCAACTTTTCTCTCTCTTCTTGAGTTAATTGTACAATCTAACTTTCTCCTTTCAGTTGACCTTCTTCCATCAACAATCTGTTTATGTCCTCATTAGCTTTAACCATTATCTGATATGAGCTCTGGAGTGTTCTAAATCTTCCTTCCACTTTTTTCAATTCCATTTCCATTTTATTGCTATGCTCCAATTGCTTAGTACATTTTCTCTCAAGAAATTGAATTTTGTTATGGCTTTGAACCTCCTGTTCTTCTAGTGAAATTAGTCTTTTGATCAGGCTTTTATTCTTTTCCTGTACAACTCTTATCTGTTCCTCTAGCTACTCCTTTTCTTTTTTGTGCTCAGTAATAATTCTGCTACCTTTTACAAATTCTAATTCAGCAACCATCCCTGATATGATCATATTTCTGCTAGAAGTTCTGAATTTCTCTATGTTACTCATGATGATTTTACAAGCAGATCTGATGTCCTTAGGTATCCTTTCAAAACCAGTTTCCAATTCTACTTGCTTTACTTCTATTTGTTTTTCCTCCTTAAGTTCAGCTTCTTCTACATCTTCTTCTTCATAATCTATTACCTGATTCTTCTTCTTCTCATTGTCTTTTTCTTCTTCCATTACTTCTTCCTCTTTTACATCATTTTCCTTTTTTTTCTCTTGAATAACATGTAATTCCTCTTCCTGGACTTTGTTTTCCTATATTAAGGTTGAGTCATTCTCCACTGGATTCCTTATTTGATCATTCAGTTGCTGCTCTTTTACATCCATCTCTTGTTCATCTATGTCCATAAAATCTGTTTCTACTTCCCTTTCTTGATTACCTGTATGTGTGGAATCTTCATGATGACCTAGATCAAAGAGTACCTGCTCTATTCTCTAATTTAATTCTCTTTCTCTATTCCCCTCTTTTAGAAGAAGCATTTTTCTAAAGGAAAATTATTTGTAAAATGTCAAAAATTTGTAGAAATATTTATACAAATGATGTAAAAATGAGGAAGAGTCTTCCTCATGTAAATTAGAATCATATGTATTTTTTCTAGAATTTTTGGAAGCTCTTAGATAGCATATTTTTAGATAAGAAGGGAAATGGACCAAAATTCAAGTGTGAAAAGGGACACTTGAAAAAGTATAAAGGATAATTTCCTCTATTTTGAGAAGTTTGGTTGTATTATTTTTGCTATCCAAGTAATGTGAAGAGCTCTCCTGCAGAAAATCATGTTTTCCCTTTTCACGTTCTTTCTTTTGATTTGTTGAGTCTATTATTTGTGTGATCCATGGAATTTTTAAGCTTCAATTGTGTGTTTCTGAGTAAGATGTATGAAGAGAGGTGATTCTCAGTGTATTGAGTAAGAAAGTGCAGAAGAACAAAGCTCGAAATGGAAATTCTCAATTTTCACAGAATCACGATTGTCTCGTCTGTGTGATATAGCTACTGTTTTTGAAATTTGACTTCATAATTCTATTATACTGTGGAAATGGCACACTTTAAGCACAAAAATCATTGAAAATGCTGTTGTAGAACTCAAGATAATCAAAACCCTAGATATTTCTCTCCTTCTTCATAATTTCTCAGAAAAACAATCATCTCAACCCTTATTCTTGGATTCCATTAACTAGAAGGGGTTGTGGTCTTTGCATACTTCCTGGATTGACAATTTAAAGATGTGTAGATGATGTTTTGTGCTATAATGATTGGAGAGGACAACTCCAAAGGGTAACAACAAACATTTTTTGGCACCGTTGCTGGGGAACAAAGCAAAAGCTTCATTGAAGTTTTGGACCTTGCTGGATCTTCCATTGTTGATGGTATTTGAACACATTGAAAGGGTAATACTCTATAATTAAGAAAGAAAAACCGAAAAGGTAGGTTTCTTTGCTTGTCTTTTGGGAAAAGAAAGCATGAGTCAATCTTTTGGGATAAAGAAGTTGTGAAATTCTTGCAAATTGATAGTTGCTCATACCTTTTAACAGTAAAGTGCAGGTGTGTGGAAAAAATTGAATCAAGATTGTTAAAGGGAAGGTAAAATGTGACTATCTTTGCATATGTAGAGTGCTTTTTAACTAAGTACCAAGCAAATTTGTTAATCTTAGAAAAAGATGACATGATTGCAATTAGGAAAGTCAAGTAAAGTAGCTATGTGCAAATTGATAGATCCATTTTTTTATCCAAGGTAAAATAATAATCTTGAGAAAAGATTTATTTGCCTCTTGAAAAAGAAGGTGTTTGAGTTTATCTTTGCATGAATTGATACTTGTACTTCTTAAGCACATGTTTTCTTGAAAAGATCTACTTCCAAATTGACTAGATTGCAAGCATAAAAGGATATAACCAATCATGAAACAAAAGATCAATGGATATTGGAACAAGAAAACCCTAAAATAAGTGTTTTCCTTGATTTAGAGTTCAAATACTAAAAAAAATCATAAAATCCATTAAAAATTCAAACAAATTTCTTTTTTTCTTAGGAAGTTGGACGGGAGGACTGTTGTTGAAAGTGGAAGGGGAATAGTGAAAGAAAAAAATCTGGAAATTGAAAATAAAAAATATATAGAGTAAAAGTTGCTATTTTAATTTTTCAAAAATTTCTTTGAATAAGTTTGGTGGTGTATAATTGCAGGTGACAAGTGATCTGGAGTTGGTGAAGAACTTTCGAGAAGACCAGAAGGGAAGAAAATTCAAAAAGTGCAAAAGCAAGAAGTTCAGAGACACAATTCTCATCACAGGATCGCGATTTTCAATAAGATAAAGAATTTGACTTAGTTGCACTATTGGGTACTGAGGTGAGTGAAATTAAAGGGTTTCATGAGTTGCATGAGTAAAGGAAATCAAAATTTCAAAATTTCAATCAGAATTGAGCATTAAGTGATCGAATTAGAAAATTGGGAACAAAATCTCGATTTTCATCAGTAGAATAAAGAGAGAAAATTTTGTTGGAAGGGATAAGACTTGTGAATAAAAACCACAAAATTGCTAAGGGACAAGAATCATATAGTGAGAATTTAAAATTTTGTGAAAATCACTCATAATCACGATTGTCTGAAGACTATAAAAGCCTGAAATCTCATAAAAATATTCATTTGAGTGAAAGAGTGAGTGAGAGGAGCTAACAGAATCGTGACCTTTTGCAAATACAAAGCTTTTTTGGACATTTCTTGATCAGGCACAAAGGTAATTTTCCTACAACAAGTTTTTGCATAGTTTCAAGTTTTACATTTTGGAAAAAACACAAAAACATAGAAAATTGTTAAAAAAACACAAAATCGTGACTTTTTGTTTCTTTAATTTTTTGGTAGAAAAAATCATTGTTTTAACAAAAGTTCTTTATTGCATGCCATTATTTTGCTAAGGCGCTTCCATTAGAGTAAGAGAAATCAGAAAAACAAAAACCAAAAATTTACAAAAAAATTTGACAGAATAGCAATTATGTAATCAAACACAAAATCACAATTCCATAGTCAAACACAACATAGTGATTCCCAGAATACGATTTTCATAAGAAAATCATGTTTTTAACGATTGTGAGCAATCACGATTGTCTGGGATCAGAATCGTGAAAAACATGTTTTCCTTCACAAGACCGTGGAAATCACGATTCCCTTCACAAAATCGTGAAAGAACACGACTCCCTTGATAGGATCGTGGAAATCAAGATTCCCTTCACAAAATTGTGAAAGAACACGATTCCCTTCACAAGATCGTGGAAATCACAATTGCCTTCACAAAATCATGAAAAACATGATTTCCTTCATAGGATTGTGGAAATCATGATTCCCTTCACAAAATCATGAAAGAACACGATTCCCTTCACAGGATCGTGGAAATCACGATTGCCTTCACAAAATCGTGAAAAACACGATTTCCTTCAGAGGATTGTGGAAATCACGATTCCCTTCATAAAATCATTAAAGAACACGATTTCCTTCACAAAATCGTGAGAAACACGATTCTATTCACAGAATCGTGGAAAATCTGGAATATTCACAAGATCGTGAGAAACACGATTCTATTCAGAGGATTGTGACAAACACGATTCTCTTCACAGAATTGTGAATTAATTGGATGATTTTGAGATCTGGTAATAAATTGTTTACATCTGAGAAACAAGAGTTAAAAAGGAAGGAGATAGAGCTAGTATTAAGAGATTTACAAGAAAAGGATTTAGGACAGATAGATAACATGGAAAACCTAAATGAAACAAATGAAGCCTCTGAAACTAGTGATTATAGAAATATTCTCAAGTACATGTATACAAATAGGTTTGGAACCTATGTGTATCAAGATGGTATGCATAAGTTTCTCATTAGGATGAGAAACTTAGAAGTTCCATTAAATATAACACCAGTAGCACAATTTAAGGATGGCAGATATGAGGATATACAGGGATGTGTATACATATTCTCACAAGATCCAAAAAACTCTAATGATTTAGGGCAATGTGCAGACAAGAGACCTTGGGAACAAAACCTAGGGCAACCAGACTTGCCAAGACAAAATGAAACTCACTCTAATATTGAACAACAACAAGGTAGGAGAGTGCACACTTCCCCAACTCCTTTTGAAAGAGAAGTAGAAGGAATGAATGATTTTCCAATCAGAAGGAGACATCAGTGGCAAAACCATGGAAGAATGCTTAGGCCCTATCAAGTAGCTAATGCATGAAGAATCAATATGAAGGGTACTCTCATCCTCATGCCCATGCTATAGAATTTAGCCAATTAATTAGGGCAGAAGAAGTAGAAGATTATAAAGTACAATTTGAAGCATTTGGTCTAACCCTAACTGGACTTGCATTATCTTGGTTTATTCCATTAAGAAAGGAAATGTATCCAGATATTGAATCCTTCCTTGAAGCCTTCATAGGGGAATTCTCAAAAACTGGAATAAAACATAGTACAACTACCCTAATACATAGTTTTAAACAACAAAAAGATGAAAATGTCAGAGAGGCAGCTAGGAGATTCAAGCAATACATTGATAGATGTCCAAGAGAAGAGGTACCATCAATGGCAAAACAGGTGTCTTTGTTCATAGAAGGACTGAGAAGTGCACAATTAAGAACCTTGTATTATAGGAGATGTCTTGATCTAGGAGCATGTGTGAAAGAGGCAATAGACTTAGAGGATAACCGAGGACAAGATTTATTAGCATTTGACCAACCAAGAACAAATGAAGATAAAATTCCACCAGCGGAAGAATTAACACAAGCCATTGCTAAAGCCCTAGAAGTTAACACCAAGACAAATTTGATAAACACCAGAATAGCAACTAACAAGAAATGCTATAATTGTGGAGAAAATCATTTGGTTCAACAATGTCCTTATCACAAAGCACAACAATTGCAAGATAGAAAAACACTCAAATATTGTACTTTAGAAAGAAAATGGACAAACCATACCAGAGAAGAATGATTCTACAATAAACAACCCATTAAAGAAAGATAATATGTGAACCAACACAATTTACAAAGAGAATCTGGATTTGTTGAGCAACCAAGGCCTGTACTTGGACAACAACCACCATTACCAACAAATGTAGTACCAGTAAAATACACACCAATAGAAGAAGAAAACTCAAGACTTAGATCATCTTACAAAGAGGATTATCATTGGAATGAAGGATATCAGGAAGATTGGGAAGGATATGAACAGAGAGAGCCAGAATTACAAGTCTTAGACTTGGGAAACGGGAGAATTGAAATGGAAAAAACCACATTCAGGTACATAACTAATAATTACATGTCCAATCAGAAATCCCAATTCAAAGGAAGCCAAAAAATAACTTGTTATAGATGCGGTGGGGGGGGGGGACATTTCATTAGAGACTTCCCACAACCTCCTACACTAAGATTAGAAGGAGCCTATTGCAAGGATTGTGGCAGGGAACACTTAATAAAGGATTGCCCAAGAAACCCTCAAAAACAATAGAACACATCCAATAACATACCATTAAAAGCAGTTAACATAATGGAGCAAGAAGAATTGTGTGACCATGATCAAGTACTTGTAAATGCTATAACAAGAGCACAAGCTAAACAACTGTTGATATATTTAGGTAGTGATGTGTGTGAACACACTAAGACCACCGGGGCACTTTTTCCCTCTTTAGGAGGTTTTTTTTCCCCGGCTTGTATATACGCCTATTGCCCTAATGGGCTACTTATCTTTGTACATTCTCTAGTAATAGATTTAGTCTTGTGTGTTGTGCTCCAAGCTTCTTCTTCTTCCTTGTATTGTTCGCATGCTTCCGTAGAAATCGAACTCCAACAATTGGTATCAGAGCATGTCGCCGCTTCATCTAGGGTGTCGTCTACAACTCTCTGATTGCAGTCTCAGATTCGCAGGAAATTTGGTGAGCATACTCACATCTAAGCTCGTTTCGGCCTCTGAACGTGCTATCGCAGTGCTTGTGCAGACTATTTTGTCTTTTTGGGCCAAAGGTATATACCAGTTTTTGTTCGCCGGTATAAGCATCTCGAAGTCTGTTACAGGTCTAGCAGAACCCGTCTAGGCAGTTCCGTTCAACTTTTTGAGATAGAGTCAATTTTCTACATCAAGGTATTTTAGTCATCAGCCATGGCTGAAAGCAATGATGTATTCCATATGTTGGCTGTTGAGGATAAGTTGGATGGTACCAAATACCCATTATGGGCTTATATGATATGATATATATTGGTTGCAAAAGGGCTGTGGAACATTGTGCAGGGTGTTGAAAGACGTCTTGTTACACCTTGCGACTACAGGTACTACAAATACAAGTGTTGAAGCTGATGGAGATGGTATCGAAGATGATATTCTGCAGATTCCTATTCGTGTTGTTGTTTCTGTTGCACCTACTACAGAGCAGATTCGTTGAGATGGCAAAGATGCCTAGGCACATGCATTGATAGCTTTGTCTGTCAAACGTGCCATTATTCCTCATATTCGCTCTTGCAGAACAACAAAGGATGCTTGGGATACACTTACCACATTGTACCAGACTAAGAATGAGGCTCGTGTTGCTTACCTCCGAATAAGTTGGAGAGTGAGCACATGAATGAAGGTGATTCTATGGACAATTTTTTGACAAAGATCAAAGACTTGAAGGAACAGTTAATTTCTGCTGATGAGGTTATACCAAATAGCTCACTTGTGCAGACCGTTCTGAATGGTCTTCTTGATTCATATCAGAGTTTTGCTTCTACTCTTCGATTGATGATGAAAGGTAATCCAAATGCCTTGTCATTTGATGAGTTAGTCTCTGTTCTGTAGTCAGAATAGGTCCATTATGCGTGTTGCAGATCAAGCTTTCCTAGCTAGTCAGAAGGGCAAAGGAAAATGGAGCTCTTCCACTAGTAAGTAGAAATTTGCAAATGCTACACATTCGAAGAACTAGGATAAAGATGAGAAGAAATCAAAAAACCAGAAACTATTTTGCAAGTACTGCAAAGGGAATGATCATATCATAAAGAACTGTCCAAAACTGGCTGCAAAGAGGCAAAGAAGAAAGAGGCTGGAATGGTTGTTGCAGAAGCCTCTACACCAAAAACAAAGTCTGCTAATCTTGTGCAGGAAGAAGAATGGGCATTTACTACTGTTTGCAGTTTTGACCCATCTTCTCATGAGCAGTGCATGTCCGCAGTGGACTCAGATGTTTGGTACTTTGACAGTGGGGAGACCAAACATATTACCTCGCAACACAGTTTCTTCTCTTCACTCGAGCCTACCCCTACAGGGAATACTGTCACATGCGCCAACAACTCCTCTTATCCTGTTATGGGAGTTGGTAAGATCATTTTGTCTACTGCTGATGGTAGTTCTTTCACCTTGTCAGATGCTTTATTTGTGCCAGGGATCAGAAGAAAAATATGTTATCAGTTTCTGCATTAGCCAAGATTGGCTTGGTTGTGAAATTTGTTGATGACAGATGTACAGTTCATGATCTGTCAAATGGCGATGTTATTATTGCTTTTGGCATTTTATGTCGTGGGCTATATAAGCTCATAGACTAGGAAAGATCTGTGAATGATTCGGCATGTGCAGTTCATGATTCTCAGGCTATGTCAAATGCAAAGCTTTGGCATGCATGCTTTGGTCATCTGAATTTTGCTAGTTTGCTACGCCTACAGAAATCTGAAATGGTGTCCTCTTTGCCCAAACTTGAGGCACCTAGAAAACATGTTTGTGAAGGCTATATTTTGGGCAAAACGCAGCGTTCTTCCTTTCCAAAAGATGGTCCAGTTCGGGCTACGCAGCTTGTACATAGTGATGTCTGTGGTCCTATGCAGGCACCCTCTTTTGGAAATTATCTTTACTTCATGACTTTCATCAATGATTTTTCTAGGCATGCATGGGTATATCCATTGAAGGCAAAGTCCGAAGTGTTCATGTGCTTCAAACAGTTTTTGGTGTTGGCTGAAAATCGGTCAGCGTGTAAAATGGGCACCCTCCATTCTCATCGAGGGGGGGGAATATATGTCTTCTGATTTTAATGCATTTCTAGCTGAACGTGGGATAAAACACCAGTGTAGAGTGCCGTATACACCTCAATAGAATGGAGTTGCTGAACGGAAGAACATATCACTCATGGAGATGGCGAGGTGTATGGTCAAGAGTCAGGCTTTACCACATAGTTTCTGGCTTGAGGTTGTCATGTGTGTAGCATATGTACTTAACAGGTGCCCCACTAAAGCGCTGCAGTCTATCACTCCATATGAGGCTTGGCATGAAAACAAGCCATCTATTGCTCATTTGCATGTTTTTGGTTGTTTGGCATATGCATTAGTGCCTGAACAACATCGCAGAAAATTGGATGATAAGGCAATAAAATGTATTTTTGTTGGGTATAGTTCTGAAAGTAAAGGCTATCGTCTGTATCATCCACAAACTAAATGCATTCTGGTTAGCCGTGATGATGTTTTTGTGAAAGATGCTATTCAGCCATTGCTTTCATGTACTAAGGAGACATCTATTAGCTCCAAAGACATGTATGATACTTTGATGCCTCTTTTTACAGGTGGACAGTCTATTGCTGGTCCTAATGAGGCAACTTCTCAACCTTTACAGGTTTCACATGATGATGTAGATCATTCCATTTCTGATGCAGATTTACATGATGCACTTGTTGATGAGAGAGCTGATATTGAGGAGGCAAAAAATATGCCAAAATGGCTGGTGCAAACTTTGTGTGATAGCAAATTAGATGCACCTCTGTCATATCGTACTTGATCAAGCTCTCATAGTGCCTCTTTTGCATTAGAGTGCTATGCTATGGCTGCATCTAGTCTCTCTGATGAGAATGAGCCTGTTTCATTTGATGAAGCACAAAGTTCAGAAAATTGGATGGATGCTATGAAATCTAAATATGATGCAATAATGAAGAATGGTACTTGTTCTTTATGTGACTTGCCTCCTGGCAAGAATTCCATTGGCACTAAGTGGGTATACAAGCTAAAGCATAAACCTGATGGTACAGTTAATAGGTATAAGGTTAGGCTTGTTGCAAAGGGTTATGCACAGGAAAGAGGCATTGATTTTGATGAGACCTTTGCACCTACATGCCGTATGACTACTGTTTGGAGCATTTGTGCACTTGCGGCCCATCATGGTTGGAATGTACATCATTTGGACATTAAAAAAACATTTCTGAATGGCGACTTGCATGAAGAAGTGTATGTTTTTCAGCCCCCTGGCTTTGTGCAAAAAGGGCATGAAAACTAGGTGTGCAGGTTAAAGAAGGCATTATATGGTTTAAAGCAAGCATCACGTGCTTGATATGAGAAGATACATGCCTATCTGATTGCACATGGTTTTGAGAACAGTCCAACTGAGAGCACCTTATATGTTAAGCGTGCTAATGATGTGCTTCTGATCATTGTTGTCTATGTTGACGACATGTTGCTCACTGGTCCTATTGAGAAGTATATTGCTGATTTTAAGGCTGATTTACATCCCTCATTTGAGATGTCTAATTTGGGGCATTTGCATTACTATTTGGGCATTCAGTTTATGCAAGTTGATGATGGATTGGCTTTGTGTCAAACGAAATATATTGACACATTATTGCAGCGTTTTGGCCTTGAAGATTGTAAGCCTATTGCCACTCCTATGGAGACAGGTTTACGATTGAGTCTTCATGATGCTGGAGATGCATTTGATGCTGTCCTCTATCAGCAGGCTGTTGGATGCCTGATTTACTTATGCATTAATCGGCCAGATATTCAGTTTGTTGTCTCACAGATGAGTAGGTTTATGCATTGCCCAGGAGTCACGCATCGGAAGGCGGTTAAGCGCATCTTTTGCTACTTGAGTGGTACTCGGCTACTTGGATTGTTTTATCCCAAGGGGGGATCACTACCGCCAGATTTGCATGCTTTTTCTGACTCAGATTGGGTTGGTTGCTATGACACTCGTGTGTCCACTAGTGGTTTTCGCTTCATGCTTGGTAGCTCATGTATATCTTGGTTGAGCAAGAAGCAGCCTACTGTGGCCACTTCCAGTTGTGAGGCTGAGTATAGGGCAGCTTTCACAGCGACTCTTGAGTGTGTGTGGCTCAAACGCCTTATGGCTGATTTGGGTGTTGGCCAGTCTTCTGCCACCACCATCTTCACTGATGGTCACAGCGCATTGGCAGTTGTGAGGAACCCTATGTTCCATGCTCGCACTAAGCACATTGAGGTGCATTATCACTATGTCAGGGAGAGGTTCTCTGTTGGGGAGATCAGCTTGGCATATGTGCCCACACAGGAGAACATTGCAGACCTTTTCACGAAGGCTCTACCTACGGAGAAGTTTGAAGCTTTCCGCAAAGCTTTGGGCTTACTTCCTTTTGTGGAGTGATTTCCACATAGCTTGGCACCTCCTTATACATGTGTGCCAGCTCCTTGTTCACCGCATCACTCCCAGGGGGGATTTGTTGATATATTTAGGTAGTGATGTGTGTGAACACACTAGGACTGTCGGGGCACTTTTTTCCCTCTTTAGGAGGTTTTTTTCCCCCGGCTTGTATATATGCCTATTGCCCTAATGGAATACTTATCTTTGTACATTCTCTAGTAATAGATTCAGTCTTGTGTGTTGTGCTCCAAGCTTCTTCTTCTTCCTTGTGTTGTTCGCGTGCTTCCGCAAACATCTAACTCCAACAACAACAAGAAACAACAAAGGAGACACACACATAGGAACATAAGAAAATTCCATTTCCAAAAGAAAAGAAAAACAGACAAAAAGGAAGATGGGAGAGAAAGATGAGAATGGGAAAAATTTTGGAAGAAGAGACTATGGAACATTCAAACAAAAGTCAACCACAAAATACACAGACTCGGGAGGAGGAAAAAAATTCACAAAGTCTGAAGACTCTAATAAAAGCATACAAAGGAAGAATACAAGATGGACCCAATCCTACAAATCATGTGATGGCATATCCTATGCCAAATTTAGAGGATGAAAGAATGCAAAGATGTAAACAAATCATACCAGAAGCACAACTCAAAATGGGGGAACTAGACAATCATCAAACAATAGTCAAAGGATCTAATGCAACAGAAACTAAGAAACATCTTGATCAGGAAGATATTTCATAAATAATCTTCCAAATCAATCTAGATAAACATTGTACAATTTTATACCACACGACAATGGAGGAGATAGTAAAACAAAACCCTCACTTACAACACAAGATGAAAAATTGGGAAACAAAGTCAAAGAACCTAGAACCACAACAACAAGAATTGGAAGACTTGTTGTACATACCTATTGATAAAATAGGAGGATACTGTGAAGGAGAGGAAGGAAACTCAACTTTGAGGATACAATTTAATGAGAATCATGCCAAGGCCATATTAGACAGTGGATCAGGAGTGGCTATCATGACTAAACAAACCTAGGAGAAATGGGGAAAAAATGAGTTGATACCCACTAAAATGAGATTACAACTTGCAGATGGACACATAGAAAAACCCCTAGGAATATGGGAAAAAGTGATTGTGGAAATATGTGGAATAGAGATAGAGCATTCTTTTGCCATAGTTGAATTCCCACAATCCACTTCATATGAAATCATCTTAGGAAGACCATTTATGAGACAGATGCAAATTGTACAAGATTGGGGTAGAGATTGCCTATACCTTCAAAGCAAAGGAAGGATAACTAAAGTAAATTTAAGAAATGGTCAATATTATGATATGTCCCCTCAAGAATGGTTCAAAGTACATCACAATCAGGAATTAAGTGAAGAATCGGGGAGTGAAGATCAGAATGAGATAGAACCATCAATTTGGAAATGTAATGCTATAAGGAATCACACATACAAAAAAGAAGTGTTAAAGAAAGAAGATTGTCTGGAGAAAAGGAAATCACAAGATGAAAGTTACACACCACAAGAATTCAAAGATGAAGTTATGGATGGAATCAGATTGACCACAATGGATTTGGCCAATGATGAATATGTGGGAGTGAAAATTCATAATGAAGAAGGATATGATATTTTTCATATAGGAATACAAATGATCAAGGTGTCAAAAACAGAGGAAGATCAAGAGGAAAAAATAATTTTAAAAACTGGAAAAACACAATTCTTGGAAGAAGTAGAAGCTACAGATGCTATAAAAGAAAAACTCTCAGGAAAATATGGAAAAAACAAACACAAAGAAATAGAAGAAGAACGAGAAGTTGAAAAAAATAAAAAAATAACAAAAGAAGATCAACAATTTGATGTTCCTTCAAATTTCAAGACCTATGAAGTAGAAGAGAGATTACTTCTAAAAATGAAACCAAAGAGAGAAAAGAAAAAGGAGGAGGTTGTTAGTATATGATCAATGTCTACCTCTCATGATTGTATGCACATTTTTGTAAGGCCCCAATTATGAGGAGAAGCCAAGCGTGCATTACCCAATTGATGGGAATCCCAACTTGCATGTTGGATGAAGGTCATATTGGACCATGTAAGGTATTGTAAGGAAAGGGAGTTACAAGGGTCCCCAATTATGGGGTTCGGGGTAGCGATGAGCAGCCCCGGTTGGCAGGTCCAAGGGGGCCAATGGGCCCCTTGGTTGGGGGGTCCCAAGGGGCCAGCGGGCCCCTTGGTGGGGGTCTAGGGGCAGCGGCCCCGACGCGATAGTAAAGGGAATATTCCATGGAATATTCCCTCTTTGAGTAAGAAATCATTTATATTTGTTAGGTCAGTTCAATTGGTCTAAGCCATGTATGGCAATTACGTGGGCGGTGGCTGCCCACGCTCTACCGCCCATGTATAACTGTCCACGGAAGGCCACCCATGATCCTATATATACATGAGTTGAGCCAGCATACCTCTACCTAGTATCTCCCTATCTAGAGTTGTCTAGATCACCATTTAAGCTCTACCTTGAGAGCGCACGGGTGGACAACGCCATCGTCTTTGTACTTGCTGTTAGTAGAAAATTGTTGAGATTATCCTATATATGTTATCTTCTCTGCTATTGTTCATGTGTTATATTGCATAACTATTGTCTTACAGAGGCATATGACAATGAGGAACAAACAAAGAAGGTGGTGATCACTCAAGAAGAGGGGGAAGATAGACACATTATCATAGCTGATGACATGACAAGTCAGGAAGAGGAAGCATTGAGAAAATTGGCAAAGACGTATAGAGATGTGTTTGCTTACAGTTACAAAGATTTGAAAGGAATTGATCCTAACATCTCTGAACATAAGATTCCTATTACTCTGGATGCAAAACCTAGCAAACAAAGACACTATACATTTAATGACAAATTCTCTGCTAAAATAGAGGAAGAAATTGACAAGCTACTGGCTACCAAATTTATCTATGAGATTGAGTATACAGAGTGGATATCTCCTATAGTTGTAGTACCTAAAAAGAATGGGAAACGCAAGGTATGTATTAACTTGAAAAAAGTTAATGCTGCAACTATAAGGGATAGCTATTCATTACCCATAACAGACAATCTCTTGGAAAGAGTTGCAGGTAAAGAGGTCTATACCTTTTTGGATGGTTTTTCAGGATATAATCAGGTATCAATAGCTTTGGAAGACCAACATAAAACTGTCTTTTCCACGAAATGGGGAATCTATGCCTTTAGGGTTATGCCCTTTGGTTTAACTAATGCCTCAGCAACTTTTCAAAGATTGATGTGTCACATATTCAAAGAATTCCTTAGAAATATAATGGAAATTTATGTGGATGATCTTTGCACTTTTTCATTAAAAAGACAAGATCATTTGAAGGATCTGGAAAATATATTCAAAAAATGTAGAACATATAGAGTATGTTTAAATCCAGAGAAATGTGTGTTCTTTGTGGGGCAACGGAGAATGTTAGGCCACATAGTTTCCAAAAATGGAATTTCAACTGATGAAAGAAAAATTAAGGCCATAGTGGAACTTCCAAGACCAACAAATGTAAAAGAACTTCAAACTTTCATGGGACATTGTGGGTATTATAGAAAATTTGTACACAAGTTTGCAGACATTGCAAAACCTTTGTATGCATTGATCACAAAATTTGAGTGGACCAAAGAATGTGACCAAGCCTTTGAGACTTTGAAAACTTGTTTGGTAACAACACCAATTCCAAAAACCCCACAATGGAATAAAATTTCTCATGTTCATGTGGATGCTTCCAATTATGCTTTGGGATGTGTGTTAGCACAACCAATAGAAGGGAGCAAATTAGACTTTCCAATTGCTTATGCTAGTAGGCAATTGAATTCAGCAAAAAGAAATTATACAACCACTGAGAGGGAAGGGTTGGGAATGATATTTGCTGTAAAAGAATATAGACATTATCTTTTAGCCAACAAGTTTAAATTCTTTGTGGATCACCAAGCTTTACTCTATCTAGTAAACAAACCATGCCATACAGGTAGGATAGTCAGATGGTTCCTCCTACTGATGGAATCTGAATTTGAGGTAGTGGTCAGACAAGGAAAAACTCATTTAAGAGCAGACCATTTATCGAGAATCCAAACCAGAGAGCCAAGTTCACCTTAAGATGATGACTTACCAGATGCATATCTATTCAAAATAGAAAGTATTCCTGAATGGGCCATGACTTTAGTACCTTTGCTAACCATGAGACCTTGCAGAACATCTGGAAACAACACACATCTGGTATTACAAAGTAGGAATTTTGTGCTACTAGCTAGACATTTGTATCATCTCAATCATATGGGTATATTGGAATATTGTACTCCAGAAGATGAGCACCAGGAGTATTTAAGAAGAGCTCATTGTTGGAATCCCTGTACTCATGCTTCCATGATAGTCACCTTAAACAGTCTCAATTACATTGGCCTAATAAGATTCAGGATGTAAAAAAAATATGTTTCCAACTACTAGGAATGTCAATCCTTACAAAATTCAGAAATTACAACTTTGTATTGGTTTCAGAAAAATCCAGATTGGCGTGCAAACATAATTGAGGAGTTGAAAAGAAATAGGAAAGGAGAGCTAGAAAGAGCTAGTGCAAACTCAAGGAATTTACAAATAATTTCTGAGGAGTATCAACTGATAGGAGATCAATTGTACAAGAAAGGGATGGATGGATATTTAAGAATCTGTGTTCCTGAAAATAAGTACATGGAAATGTTAGAGATGGCACATTCTGGAGTGGCAGGAGGACATTTTTCAAGTGAAAGGACTGCTAAACTCATATTATATTTTGGTTTTTGGTGGCGAACTCTATTTCGTGATGCAAGAACTTATGTGAAAAGATGTGACAATTGTCAAAGAGTGAGTCAACCAAATAAAAGAGATAATATGCCATTAGTACCACTTATTTCAGCAAGAGCATTTAGTAAATGGGGGTTGGATTTCATTGGATCTATACATCCTCCTGCAAAACAGTCTCATGTTGAATATATACTGTAGCCATAGATTACCTAACCAAATGAGCAGAGTCCAGGGCTACAAAAGGAAATGATGCTCAAACTACTGCAAGATTTCCTTATGAAAATATTATCACCAGATTTGGATTACCAACTGAATTGGTAAGTGATAGGGGGACTCATTTTTTGAATCAAGTAATAGAAAATATAACTGAGTATTTCATGATTAATCATAGAAAGTCAGCCCCATATCATCCACAAGCTAATGGATTAGCAGAAAGTACTAATAAGGTACTTTGCACTGTTTTGTCAAAATTGGTAAACACAAATAGGAATGATTGGGATTTGCAACTTAATCATGTCTTATCGGCTTATAGAGTGGCATACAAAATTGTAATTGGAACAACACCATTTAATTTGGTATATGGACAAAATGCAGTTTTGCCTTTGGAATTTCTCATTTAAACATTGAAAGTGGGAAAACAATACAAGTGGACTGGACATGAATTATGTGAGAGAGTGGTGGAATTGGAAAAATTGGGAGCTTCTAGACTTCAAGCAATCATGAGCATATATGCAAATAAGAGAAGGCAGAAAGCTTATCATGATGTTCATATTAAAGAAAAAGACTTGCAAATAGGAAATCTAGTTCTGGCATATACAATAAAAGAACATCAGAAAAAGTTTCAGAAGAAGGGGCATGGACCTTATATTATCAATCAAATCAGTAACAGTTGAGCTATCCAATTAGCTAATATAGATGGAGAAATCATGCCAAACTTCATAAGTGGATGCAGGGTAAAAAGGTATGATCTTCCATTAATTGTTTCTGAATGGAGAAGAATACATCAAGCTCAAAACAGGAAAAAAGAGGAGGAAAAAATCAGATATGAAGCCCAACAGGATGCAAAGGAAAGAATAAAAAAAGGCTAAAGAACTTAGAGAAGTTTTCTCATGTGAAAGACCTTCAAGGATGAGAGAGCATTTGCCTGTTATAACAATGAATTTTAATAATGAGAAAATCAAAGTTTTGATAGATTCAGGTGCACAAGTTAATTTGATCAATTTAGTTTTGTTGGATAAGTTCAAATTTAACAGGAATAAGAGTAAAACTCTTGTCAAAACACTGGATGGTCAGATAATACAAAGCTTGTCTTCTCCATCTATTGAAGTTAAGTTCAATGAAGAAAAAATGAAAATAGATTGTGAAAAATGGCCTGATCATATGATGACTGAGAAATTGATTTTGGGACAACCATGGCTCAGGCAAGGTAAAGTAATCTTGGATTTTGAAAAAATGAATCTTAAATTGACAATAAATGACAAAAGGTTTTTAATGTTTTTATTGAGTAATGAAGGACAAGAAAATCAACAGGATATCTATGACTTAGATTTGGAGGGATTTACTTTTTCACTAGAAGCTACAAAGGAACCACAAACAAAACTTCTTCATCACCAAATCTACTTCAGTAAAAAATAGGAGGAAATTGAAGGAACCAAAGATGTTGAAATAACAAAAGAAAGGTGGAAAGTGTGGAATAATCAGAAGCATCTAGGCATCAAGATTGAGAGAATGTGGAGACCTAGAAAGTCCAAGCACTGCTTATGAACAAAATGCAGCAACACTAAGTGGATGTGGAAACCAAAGACATCCAAGTACTATGTATTAAAAGAAGATTTTTATACTCCAAAAAAAGGGATCAACAGGAAGTAAGTATTTTTGGATGAAAAAATCAGATCTGCTTCAATGGAGAGAAAATAAGGATCAAGATATAAAAATAGTGCAAAAGCATGAAGAGTCACAAATTAAGGAAAGAGAAAAATGGTCATCAAATACACACTTTGGATTCTTATCAGAGAATTCAGAATTTCATCAGAAAGGAATTATGACACGTTGGAAATTATTTCCATACACCTTACCTCATTCTTTTTCTAGGAAAAGAAATAGGAGGGGAAGAGAGAAAAGAGGAAATTATTATTAAAGAAAAGGGGAAATTATTATTAAAAAAAAGAGGAAAAAAGATAAAGAAAAGGACTTAAAAATAAAAACAACAACTCTTTTTTTTACATAAGTTATATAGCACAAGCAAGATATAGGTTATAATTTGGCAGGATTAAGCAGTCACTATTCTTTCAGTCATTATTTAATTATTTTGAATCCTATATATATATATATATACTTAAAAACTTCATTCATTTTTCTTTATTATTAAAATGAAATAGAGAAATAAAAAAGAGAGTAGGGAAGAGAGCACTAGACATCTTGCTACACATGTGATGATCACTTCAATTGAGTTATATCTTTTTTTCATTACATCTCAAGACAAATGTGATTTCTTTTATGTTTCTTATGACTCATGTGGGTGGAGTTTTCTTTTTGGTTATGTTATATTTTCTCCAAAATGGTGAATCCAAAGGAACTGCCTATTCATGACTTCAAAGCTGACTCTGTAATCTTGTCAAGAGAACATTCGTTCTTAGATAGTGAAGCAACAGTGGAAAAGGTGGAGCTGGAGTCTGATGAAGAACAAGATATTCCAAAAGCCGAGAAGATAGCCAAAGAACTCAAGGAAACGCTTAGCATCATTGGTCAGCATATTTTTTACAATAGGAGTTGGAGGCCATAAGTATACAATGCTATGTCAAGAATTCTACAAATTCCAAAAAATTACAGTCAATTATAAAAGATGGAAAGCAGTGGGGTTACACAGATTACTAGATGAACCTCTTTTCTTTGTGGATTTTGAGAGAGTATCACAAGTCATGAATAGTCTACTAGAAGTTGGCAAAGGCAATGAAGCATATTTCAGATGTTCAGTCAAGAACAAAGAAAACAAAGAGTACAAATTACTATAAAAGCAGAACACAAGCTCTCCAATTTTATCCCATGGGAACTAAATTGGATAATAGTTTTGTCAAGAAGAATAAAGCAACCTATGCTGGATATTCCAAATTTGTGGATTTCAAAGGAAAAGAGAATGAAGAATATGCTATCAAGATGTTTCTTCAATATTTGTGTTTCCCAAAGCTGCCTAGATATACCATGCCACATAAGCCAGTGACACTGATTATGTTCAATAATAAGGACAGGACCAAGCCATTTGGAGTAATGGATGTAACTCCCTACATTCATGATCAATTGAAGGAAGCAGCAAAGCATTGGGAGCAGAAGAAGTTCATGAATGGAGCACAATTCTTAAAAAGGATTATATATCATGTTTTAGGTATGGAGGATTAGCTAAAATCGGCTTCAGAAGCTCAATATTTCAGAAGCTTGATGTGAGGAGTTAAAAGTCCTTCTAAGATGATGTCCATAAGAGAAGCAGAAGGCCAAACAAGCAGGAGGGGATCAGAAAGAAAAAGGAAAGGGGTATCAGAAGAAGTCATTCTAGTAAAGAAGAGAAGATTGGATCCCAGAAAAGTAGAATTGGAACAAGAGGAAGCAACAAAAGAAGAGCATGAAGCTGCTCAGAAGGAAGTACAGTCCTCAAAGGAACCTCATCCACCTCAAACAATTTAAGAAAAGTTGTATGCTTATCTAACTCAAGGAAATGATAAAAGAGCAATTTATGAAGCTCAATATCAGAAGATGTTAGAGAATTATTCATGCAAAGCAACTGATTGGATGTAAGAAGAAGTGGAACATTATGAAGAGCTACATGATCACATGATGGCTACAGAAACTAAAGAGGTCTTTGTCAAAAAGGAAGTGGAATTGTTGGCATATTTCAAGGAGTTACAAGGTCCTCCTGAAACCAGAACTACAGTAGTAGTGAAGAAGAAGGTTCAGAAAAAACCTATGCAGAAAAAGAGGCTAGCCAAGAAGAATAAGGGTAAGGTAGCTGAACATGTGCAGTTGGAGGAGTCAGTAAAATTATCATCAGAAGAAAAGAATCAGGAGAAATCAATGGCAATAGAAGAACACACAATGGACAAATCAGGGATAGCCAGTTCTTCACAGTTTTCTTCAGATTCAGAAAGTGACCTTGAGAACTTTCTTTTGAAAAGTTTAAATCTCTCAGTACCTAGCACACCAATAATGATAGTACAAGCTTCTGTAAAAAACAAAACGCCAAAAGATTTGAGCCAGAAGTCACAAGGGATAATACAGTTCCAGGAAGAAGCAACAAAAAAAGCTAGCCCTGGGGAGGAAAAAAGGATATTAAAAGGTAAAGAAGTGGTGAGGGAAGAAGAGGGTGAAGCAAGAAAAGAATTTAGCAATGGATTGATAGACATAGGATTTCCAGCAATATGGACAAAACCCTCACAACAACTTCAATATCAATTATCCGAGGAAAAACAAGGACTCAAAAGTAAGATGCAATCATGTAGTCAGATACAAAGTCAAGAGGAGGGAAGCAAAAAAGAAGAAAAGGTTCCATTATCAAGAAAATAAGAAAGAACAGATTCTAAAGAATATATAGAAGGGAAAATAGAAAAAAAAATATATAGAAGGGAAAATAGAAACACAAATAAAGCAGAGTATAGAAGAAGTACTTTGTGATTTAAAGTATGATGAAAAGTCCACACATACAGGTGGCCAGGGAAAAGAAGAAGAATTAGACCTTATGGACATAGATGAGTAGGAAGTGGAACAAAAAGAGCAGCAATTGAATGATCAAATCAAAGACTCAGTAGAGGGTGATTCAACCTCGATATAGGAAAATAAGATCCAGGAAGAGGAAAGACCATATACCCAAGGAAAACAACAGGAAATTAAGGAAAAGGAGGCAGAAGAAATGGAAGAAGAAAAGGGCCATGAAGAGCAAGAGAATCAGGTTCTAGAATATGTGGAAAAGGATGAAGAAGAAAATGAATGCAGAGAGGAAAAGCAGAAAGAGGTGAAGCAAGTGGAGTCAGAAGCTGGGTTAGAAAGGATACCCAAGGATATTAGGTTGGCCTGTAAAGTTATCATGAGTAATATAGAGCAATTCAGACCATCTAGTAGAAATATGATTATATCTAACTTAATTATTTTCAAATAATAATAAATAGAAATAACACTTGTGACAAGTGCTACTGTAACTGATATATACAAACCTGCTTTCCATCCATGCCAAAAGAGATAAAGTTAATGGTGGCTGAATCAGAGTTTGCAAAGGCAGTAGAATTATTAATGAGCAAAAGAAAGAAAAGGAACAGTTAGAGGAACAACTGAGGATTGTTCAGGAAAGAATGAAGATTTGAGTAAAAGGATAATCTCATTGGAAGAACTAGAGGTTCAACAACAAAATAAAATTCAATTTCTTGAAAACAAATGTGTCAAACAATTGGAGTATAATGACAAAGTTGAAAAGGAGCTGAAGAAAATAGAAGGAAGATTCAGAACTCTTCAAAGCTCATATCAAATCATGGTTAAAGCAAATGAAGATATAAACAGATTGTTGATGGAGGAAGGCCACATGAAAGAAGAAAGTAAGATTGTGCAAATAACATAGGATGAGAGGGAGGAATTGAACAAAGAAATTCTAAGATTACAAACAGAATTGAAGGAAGTCAAGGAATTAGAGAAGCAAGCTAGTGTGCATGTTGCTAGTGCAATGAGAGGGTACAACAACTTACATCTGGATATAGCAAGAGAAAGGAGTGGATGGCAATTGAATATAGAAAAAGAAAGAAGTGACTGGAAATCAAAAAAAGAATTGTTGATATCCCAGAATTAAGGCTTAATGGTGATGGTGGAGAAGCTACAGAAAAACTTGGAAGATTCACAAAAACAGGTTGAAGAGCAAGTAGTGACCACACAAGCCGAGGAGCATGAAGGAGCTGAAGATAATAGAATTCACAATTTTGATGAACAAGAAGACAAAGATGTTGAAGAATACTCAGATGGATTTGTTCAAAGGCTATTAATAGAAAGGGAATCAAGAATGGAATTTATCAGAAAGATGCATAATGAATATGAAGAACAGATTGTGAATTTTACTCTCAATAAAGGAGTAAACCCATACCAACACCATTGGGCAGCAGATGGTCTAGGTATACCATTTTGTATGATTATGGAGAGTATTAAAAATTACCAGATTGCAAGGTTAGGACTACCATCAAACACATATTTGGAATATGAAGAGGATATTAATGTCACTAAGGAATTGTTTGAAAAGGCTAATCCTAAATGGAGGAACAGGTGGTTAGATGCCAACAAGGAGTGCAGGAAGATATGGAAAGAAGCACCTTTGCAGCTAAAGATCAATCCAGCCTATTGTCCAGTAGCAAGGAGAAGAGAATGGTCAGTGTTTTGGGAAAGAAGAAATGCACGACAGATTCTAGCAAAATGGCTGAACTTTGCAAAGATAGGAGGACCTAAAGCAGGAACATGGCCAACAAAGAAGTATATGATTGATACAGTAGAGTGTGTTATATCTACAAATAAAGATGTAAATGATTCAGCTTGTATTCTATTAATCAGAGTGATGCAACTCATAGTGGCATGTATAGAAACATTTACAGATATAGATGTCAGAACTCTCAACTACATTGGATTCAATTCACCAACTGATGCCTTACTCTTTGATCTAAGTGAAACTCCAGATAGTATTTGCTTAATGGCCTATTACAACAAAACAGTATTTTTGGGGAGTCATTATCTTCAAATGTTTGAGGATTCCTTTGATTATGGATTTTTTGAAAGAGAGTCATAAATTTTTGAGAATTTATCAGTAGTCACAAAGTCCAGACTCACTGAAGCTGAATATACAAAATATTTGAAGAAAGATGTGATAGACAAACCAGAAGCAGCAGTACAATGGAGAAAATCTTTATTTGAGATGGTGAAGAATTTGAACATTACAGAAAGGAGGAGTCATGATCTATTGTCACAGGTTTATCAAAGAAAAAAGAAATGAAGGAAGCTCTCATTACTTATCTACAAGAATATTTTTTGTCAGGAGCCAAAAAGTCTAGGAGGGGAAGAATGTTAGAAGAAGCATTTTTTTGAAGGAAAATTATTTGTAAAATGTCAAAAATTTGTAGAAATATTTATACAAATGATGTAAAAATGAGGAAGAGTCTTCCTCATGTAAAATTAGAATCATATGTATTTTTTTTAGAATTTTTGGAAGCTCTTTGATCTCATATTTTTAGATTAGAAGGGAAAATGGCCAAAATTCAAGTGTGAGAAGGGACACTCGAAAAAGTATAAAGGATAATTTCTTGTATTTTGAGAGGATTAGTTGTATTATTTTTGCTATTTAAGTAATGTGAAGAGCTCTCCTGCAGAAAATCGTGTTTTCCCTTTTCATGTTCTTTCTTTTGATTTGTTGAGTCTTTCTTTGTGTGATCCATGGAATTTGTAAGCTTCCGTTGTGTATTTCTGAGTAAGATGTATGAAGAGAGGTGATTCTCAGTGTATTGAGTAAGAAAGTGCAGAACAACAAAGCTAGAAATGGAAATTCTCAATTTTCATAGAATCGTGATTGTCTCGTCTGTGTGATATAGGTACTTTTGAAATTTGACTTCATAATTGTATTCTACTGTGGAAATGGCACACTTTAGGCACAAAGATCATTGAAAATGTTGTTGCAGAACTCAAGATAATCGAAACCCTAGATATTTCTCTCCTTCTTCATAATTTTTGAGAAAAACAGTCATCTCAACCCTTATTCTTGGATTCCATTAACTAGAAGGGGCTGTGGTCTTTGCATACTTCCCAGATTGACAATTTAAAGATGTGTAGTTGATCTTTTGTGCTATAATGATTGGAGAGGACAACTCCAAAGGGTAAAAACAAACACCCTCTTTGTACTCGTTGAAATCTGTCTTCTCTGGCATTTCGACCTTTTCTTCAACTTTTCCTTTATCCCCTTGACTATGCAACTGGCTGTATAAATTTGCTCATCTTTCCAATCCTTGCTTTTCCTCATATGATTGATAATGAGGTTGTTGTGAAGGTTTTGTCCATATGGCTTTGAATCCTGTGTCCACCAGTCCACCAATGAGTTCTTTCCTTGCTTCATTCACTTCTTCCATCATTACTTCCTTACCTTTCAATCTCCTTTTTTCTTCCCCACGACTAACTTGTTTTGTTGACTCTTCACAGATTTATATCCCTTTTGACTTTTGACTCAATTCTTCTGATGTTTCATTTTTTCCAGAGGCTTGTACTGTTTTAACTAGTGTACTAGGTACTAAGAGGTTTAAACTCTTCAAAAGGAAATTCTCAATATCAATCTCTTAATCTGATGAGAATTGTGAAGAAGCAGCTACTCCTTTTTTGTCCACACTATGTTCTTCTATTTCAATTGATTTTTTCTTATTATTTCCTTCTAATGATATTTTTACTGACTCTTAAACCTGTTCATGTTCAATTGCCTTATCCTTATCCTCCTTGGTTGGCTTCTTTTTTTGAGCAGGTTTTTTCTGAACTCTCTTTTTCACCACCACTATAGTTCTAGTCTTTGGAGATCCTTGTAATTCCTTGAAATATGCCAATAACTCCACTTCTTTCCTGACAAATACTTCTTCAGTTTTTGCAGCCATCATCTGATCCTGTAATTCTTCATAATGTTCCATCTCCTCTTGTATCCAATAGGTTGCTTTACATGAATAATTTTCCAACATTTTTTGATATTGAGCTTCATAGATTGCCCTCTTATCATTACCTTGAATTAAGTAGGAATAAAGTTGTTCCTTGCTTGTTTAAGGTGGATGGGGTTCCTTTGAGGCTTGGACTTCCTTCTGGGCTGCTTCGTGTTCTTCTTTTGTCGCTTCTTTCTGTTCCAGTACTACATTCCTAGGATCAAGTCTTCTCTTCTTAACTAGGATTACTTCTTCGGATACAACTTTCCTTTTCCTCCCTGATCCCCTCATGCTTTTTTAGACTTTTGTTTCTCTAATTGACATCAATTTTGAAGGACTTTTCATTCTTTCCATCAAACTCCTAAAATACTGAGCTTTTGGAGCCAACTTCAACTGATCCTCCATATCTAAAATATGATATATGATTTTTGTCAAAAACTGTGCTCCATTCATAAACTTCCTTTGCTGCCAATGATTTATTGCTTCCTTTAGTTGATCATGAATGTAGGGAGTTACATCTATTACTCCAAATGGTTTGGTCATGTCTTTATTGTTGAACATAATCAATGTAACTGGTTTATGCGGCATTGTATATCTTGGCAATTTTGGAAAACATAAGTATTGAAGAAACATCCTGGTGGCAAATTCTTCATTCTCTTTTCCTTTGGAGTCCACGAACTTTGAATATCCAACATATGATGTTGCATTCTTCTTGACAAAACTTCCATCAAATTTTGTTCCCATATGATAAAATTGAAGAGCTTCCCTGATGTGTTCTGCTTTAATGGTTATCTGTACTTCTTTGTTCTTCTTATCCTTAACTGAACACCTGAAGTATGCATCATTTCCTTTTCCTAATTCACACAGACTAGTCATAACTTATGATACTCTCTCAAATTCTATAGAAAAGAGAGGTTCATCCAAGAGTTTATGTAGTCCCACTGCCTTCCATCTTTTGTAATTAGAAGCCACTCTTTGGAACTTATAGAACTCTTGACATAGCATAGTATACTTGTAGCCTCTAACTCCCACTGTTAAAATATGTTGACCAATGATATTAAGTGTTTCCCTCAACTCTTTGGCTATCTGTTTAGCTTCTGGAAGATTTTGTTCTTCATCAGATTCTAATTCCACATCTTCCACCATCACTTCACTATCTAAAAACCTCTTGACAATGTTACAGAATCAGCTTTGAAGTCATGAATAGGTAGTTCTTTTGTATTCACCATCTTGAAGAAAATATAACACATCACACCAAAAACTCCCACTACATAAGTCACAGGAAACATAAAAGAGAAAACATTTTTCTTGAGAAAAAATAAATTTGAGAAAAATGAAAAACAAAAAATAAATAATAATTTTCTTATTACATCAGAGGTGTAAAACAATTAAAGTGATCATCACATGTGTAGCAAGATATCTAATGCCTTGATAAAGAAGAAAATAATGAATGAAATTAAGAGAATTAAACATATATAAAAAGAGAAGGAAAAAACAATATCAAAGAAAAAATAATTAAATAGTAACTCCACAGTTCTTCCCATATTGTAACCTATATCTTGTTGGTGCTTTATAAATTATATAAAAAAAAAACTTTTTCATATATATATAAAAGAATAATTGATACTTTTTTTCTCTCTTTTTTTCTATATATTTTTTGTTTCTCTTTCTCTTTTTTTTTAACAATAATTTTCTTTTCTTTTATCTCTTCCCCTCCTATTCTTTTTCCTAGAAAAAGAATGAGGTAAAGCACATGGAAATAATTTCAAGAATGTCGTGAATCCATTCTGATGAAATTCTGAGTTCTTAAGTAAGAATCCCAAGTATGTATCTGATGACAATATTGCCCTTTCCTTCATCTGTGGCTCTTCATGCTTTTGAAGTGTTTCAGTATATTTGTCCTTATTTTCTATCCATTGAAACAGATCTAATTTTTTCACCTAGAAATACTTGATTCTTGATGATTCTGCCTTTGGAGTAAAACAGTCTTCTTTTGATGAATAGTACTAAGAGGTCTTTGGTTTCCACACCCATTTCATCTTGATATCTAGATTTTTCTGATTGTTCCTTACTTTCCACTTTTCAACTGTTTTTTCAACAGATTTGGTTTCTTCAATTTCCTTCTGTTTTTCTCTGAATTGGATTTGGTCATGGAGAAGTTCTTTTTGTGGTTCCTTTGTATCTTCAATTGGAAAGGTAAATCTTTCCAAATCCAAATCATAGATTTCCTATTGAATTCCATGAAAGAACTTGGAGAAGATTGTAGAAGGTAGAAAAGTGTGTTTCGAAGCGACGAAGTTTGGTCAAGTCAACCGGCACAAGACCAGCCCTTGAGCTTATGGAGACTCAAATAGACCTTATAGGCATGCGATAAGTGCAAAGAAACACATTATGTACTTTGGAGCATCAAGGAGAATGAGTCTGTTGGTGGATTCTTAGACAAGAAGGAGTTTGAGGGTTTGTAGGAGAAAAGGGGAAGAAACAAGAAGAGAAAATACACCTGGAAGCTTCTGCCGATTGATTACAGTAAGACAATTACAAGGTTTGAAGTACAAGACAAGCCAATACCTCTGTGCACAATCCCACAGAATGCCCAATTACAAAATACCAAATATCCCAAAGTCTTCTTGTCGCCAGCCTCCTCTGCACCAGACCTCCACCTGCTTCAAGCTTATCCTTGTGCACACCTTGCACCAAGCTTCCACAAAGGGGGAGGAGTGAATACCTTCTGTCGGCACGCGCCCACTGCAATGGGACCTTGAGATACTTGGGGGACTAGCTTAGCACTCTCTGCCCAATCCCTTAGGCACTCCCTATGCACTCCTTCACTTCCACTTCTCTGCGTCGTCGCACTGGTGACTCTTGCACTTCTCTCTCTTGCTCCCTTAGACTATGCTCTCTTGCTTACTCTCAGATTGGTCCAAGAATGGCCCTTGATTTGAGTGTGTCGATCACGTACGCTTCTAACTGCAATGGTCTTGGTGCTCACTTTGATGTCCCAAGATTGTCCTCCCAAGTGGCAGCCAACGACTCACTGTTTTGTCCTATAGTGACTTTAGTCTAAAACCAAAAAATTTTAATGGGGGGCCATTCTTTCACCTTTGCGTACACTTTGCCGCTTCACATACCTTCATGTTTCCTTTTAAGTCCTCAATTTTGCACATAAAGGGGGGGTTCACCTGAACCTTCCAAAACACTTTAAAACACACTTTGAACCTTAGGAAAATTAGAGAAAATACCTCTGCAACCTGCAACCCACTTTCTCCAATGGACAATTCATTGTGCACTACCTGTGCACTTTGACTCCTGCACTTACACACTTTGACTCTGCACCTGTCGACTTTGACCTTGACCTTGTTGACTTTGACCAGTTGACTTTGAAGAGTTGACTTTGACCACTTGACTTTGACCGGTTGACTTTGACTGTAGTTGACTTTGACCAACATGACTTTTATGGGCTCAACAAAGTCGATACAAAACAGATAGCTTCGCGGGTAGGGTTGAGTGTATGGAATGCGCAAAAGTATAAGAAATAAGCAAAATATGCTATAGGAATGAATGCGACATTCACCGGTGGTACTTCCTATTTTTCAGGAATACGTAGAGATTGATCCCGAGGCAGAAAAATTGAGATTCCTCTCAATCTACTGAACTAAATGCTTTGCAAATTTACAAGCATAAACTAGACACTAATATCTTTCGAATGAGCCATCTTGCACTCAATTTGGAGCTCTGAAGAGAGAACAGTAGCCTCTGCAAGATTACTGTTGGCGAAGAAGATGATGCTGAGAATTGAACGAGCAAGACAATGATGGTCACAAGTGTATGTATATTGCTTCCATGTAATGTACAAGTGATTCAAAGTCTTTATATAGACTCTAGGAGTGTTCCACGACTTCTACAAGAGAAATTTGAATTCAAATGAAGGTGGGAATGGTTGTTGGAGGGAATCAATTCACTTTCCTACAATCTAGGAAAAGAGAACATCTAGTTTGATCTACTTTTAGGTGATTGATTGCTTGATTGAATGCAACTTCAACCACCACAAATTCATGGGATTTGGGCTCTATATTTCTACATTTACATGTGTAAAGCTCAAGGATTTTACAACAGTAAATGAACCATCAAAAAATCTTTAAAAAAAATAATAATAAATGAGCATAAGAAAAAGAACTCTCCAATGGATATTCTTTCGACGCGATAGGCTTTGATGTAGATCAAATCCACCTCAAGCATAGTGTTCCAACAGCTCCCCCTCAAGCATAGTGTTCCAACAGCTCCCCCTCAAGCTAAAGTATGCTTGAGTATTCATTCTCTGATAGGGTGAATACCTGCCATAGCTTTGAATCTTCAAAGCTTTATTCCATCAAGTGCCTTCGTCATCATATCTGCTACTTGCTTTTCAGTAGGAACAAAAGAAATGTCAATCTCCTTTGCCATGAGCTTCTCCCTGATGAAGTGGTAATGGACTTCTATGTGCTTGGTTCTTGCATGGAAAATAGGATTTGCCGCTAGATGCATGGAACTTACATTATCTCCAAATATGTGAGGTTTGGAACTCACAAGTCCCAAATCTGTATACAATGCTTTTAACCATATTGCCTCTTGAGTTGCTATGATCAAGCCTCTGTACTCTGCTTCGGTTGAAGATAAAGCAACTGTTGGTTGCTTCTTGGAAATCCATGACACTAGCTTCGAACATGCAAATGCTAAGTAACCAGATGTACTTTTTTTGTCATCCTTAGCTCTTGCCCAATCTGCATTTGGGTAGATTTTGATATCCAAATCTGAAGAGTAAGAATAGAATATACCTTCGTTGATTGTACCTTTGAGATACTTAAGTACTCTCTTAGCCGCATCCATGTGTGGTCTTCTCGGTGAGTGCATGAACTGACTAAGCACTCCCACACTATATGAGATGTCTGCCCTTGTATGAGTAGCATATATCAAGCTACCTACCAAGCTTTGATACTCTTTAATGTCTTCAATTTTCTCACCTTCATAAACACTTAGTTTATGATTCATCTCCAAAGGTGTACTTGCAGGTTTAATGTTCTCCATTTTGAACTTGAGAAGAAGATCCTGAATGTATCTTCTTTGAGTCAAATACATTCCTTCATCTGTGTATATCACCTGCATACCTAGGAAATATGTGAGCTCACCTAGGTCACTGATTTTGAACTCCTCTTGCATGTGTCTCTTGATCATTTGAATGCCATTTAGATCATCACCTGTCACAATAATATCATCTACATATACACATAGATAGATAACCTCATTGTGATCCCGTTTGATGAATAGAGAAGGATCTGAGCTGCTAGCTTTGAACCCTTGATCTTGAAGATATGTAACCAACCTATAATTCCAAGCTCTAGGAGCTTGTTTCAATCCATACAATGCTTTCTTAAGTCTACAAACATAAGATGGATGATTAGGGTTTTCAAAACTTGGTGGTTGTGACATGTATACCTCTTCACTTATCCAACCATTTAAGAATGCATTTTTCACATCAAGTTGGAGGAGTCTCCAATTCTTTGCAGCAGCTACACTTATCAATGTCTTGATTGTATTCATCTTTGCAACTGGTGAGAATGTTTCCTCATAGTCTATACCATGAGTTTGTGAGCATCCTTTGGCAACTAATCTTGCCTTGTACTTGCAAACTGATCCATCTGAATTTCTTTTAACTTTATATACACATCTGCAACCAATTACCTTTTGATTTGGTGACATTGGAACCAAATCCCAAGTGTCCATTTCCTTCAATGCATCTATCTCTTTGTTCATGGCCTTTTCCCAATTAGGGTTTCCCTTTTCCTCTTCATAGGTTGAGGGTTCCTTTGAAATAGAGTCTTTTGCCAAGTATATTGAATGCTTCGTAACAAATGTGGAATCATATCCATACCTTTCTGGTTGTTTCTTCTCTCTTGCTGATCTTCTAGGTGCTTGTTTGGAGCATTCTCCAACCTCTTGCATCTTTGCTTTGCCTCTTGACTTCCATAGCCTCTAATCCTTTTCTCTTCCATCTTGTTCATTGTCTGTATCATTTCTTGGATCCTAGACCTATGTATCATGCTTGCTTCCTAATTGATGAGAGTCAGAATCAAGATCATATGGTAGTGTTACCTTTTGTTTGTCTTCATCATACCAAGACCTGTGTTCTTCAAACACAACATCTCTACTTGGAGTTAATTGCTTGGTTGAAGGATTGAAGAACCTATAACCCATCTGAGTTGAACCATATCCAATAAACACTACCTTTGTTGCCCTTTCATCTAGCTTACCTCTTATTTGTGATGGTACATGAACATAAGCTAAACAACCAAAAACCTTGCAATGTCCAAGACTAGGTTTTCTTCCATGCCATGCTTCATAAGGAGTCATACCTTGAAGTGATTTGGATGGTAGTCTATTGACAAGGTACACAACAGTTGAAATAGCTTCTGCCCATAAATAATGTGGCAACTTCTTCTCTTCAAGCATTTTTCGGGCTAATCCAACCAATGTCTTGTTTCTCCTCTCTACAATTCCATTTAGTTGAGGAGAGTACCTAGTAGTACTTCCCTTTTGATACCTTTTTCTTGCAAGAAATCATCAAAATCTTTGGAGAAGTATTCTCCCCCTCCATCAGATCTGAGCTTCTTTAGTGATCTACCTATATGATTCTCCACATGTACAAGATACTTCTTGAAGCAATCAAACACTTCATTCTTACTCTTGATAAAGTATAGAATAGTCCATCTACTATGGTTGTCAATAAATGAGACATAATACCTTGATCCTGCTAATGAAGGTTCTTGACTTGGTCCCCATACATCTGTATGTACTAAGTCCAATAAGTTGTTTTGGATGTAGCCTTTGTGGTTGAATGGTTGTCTTTGTGCCTTCCCAATCTAACATGCATCACACCTGTTGATCATGTGTCGCTTTGATATGTTCGGCAGTCCTAAAACACTTTGATCCCTGCATATATCCTTCAAGGTTCTTTCATTCACATGAGCAAGTCTCTTATGCCACACGCCAAGCTCACTTAGGGTTTGAGACCCAAAGTTGAATAGAGCTATGTTCCTGGTTTCTCCTACTTCAAAAGTAAAGAGCCTACCATGCTTCTCACCTTGGGCTATCTTCTTGAAGCCTTGACATGGATCTTCTACAAAAGCTCCATGTTCGGTGAACCTAACTTGCAAGCCTTTTTCAACTATTTGGCCGACGCTTATTAGGTTTTTAGTGATAGTGGGTACATAGAGAACCTTACTCAGAATGTTTGTCCTACCATTGGAAGCTTTGACATTACCAATCTTCTCCACATTGTGCTTTGTGTCATCCCCTGTTTGCACTTCATGTCTATGCTTTGGACTTTCGAAATCAGATAGAAGAGCAATGTTGCCTGCAACATGATTCGAGCATCCTGAATCTATGTAGAACAAATGATCATCTTCTTTACCTTCTTTGTGGCTTAGATTCATAAGAAGCAATGAGTTTTCATGTGATTGATCTTTTGAATAATTGTTGTAGTCCCTTCTATTATAGTTTCTATTGTTATTGTTGAAGTTGTGTCCACCTCTACCTCTATTGCTGCCATATCCACCTCTTCCACTTGCTTTCTGGGTCTTCCCATTGAACCAACAATTCTGAGTGGTGTGGTTGGTCTTATCGCATATGGCACAAGGTTGAACATTCTGACCTTTGGCTTTGTCTTGCTTTGGTCCTTTCTTCTTCCCTTTACACTTGCTCTTGCTTGCAAAGTTGGCTTGAGAGGTCTCTTCTTCATCTTCTTCCTTCTTCTTGCCTTTCTGCTTCTTATCCTTCTTATCTGTATATAGAGCACTCGTTGAGTTACCATGATAAGAGTTACCTTCCTTTATGCTATTGTTGGCTTCTTGATTAAAGAGTTGTCCAAGAAAGATGTTGAAGTCTGGATTCTGCACATCCATGATGAGATCATAAGCCGTCGTGAAGGATTGCCATTGCTTATCACTTCGAATGCCGTTGAGAATTTGCCTCATGATGACCTCTTCTTCAATCAGCTCTCCAATGGATGCTAACTGATCTGCAACCTCCTTGACCTTGGTAACAAACTCTGTGATGGTTTGTTTAGGTGTCTTCTTCATTTGGTTGAACTCGTTCCAAAGATGATTCTTTCTTGCTTTGGTACTAGCAAAAAAGAAAGTCTCGAGGGCATCCCAAGTCTCTTGAGATGTCTTGCATCCTCTAATATGTGGTAATAGAAAGTCAGAGATAGAGTTTAGTATGTACGACCTTGCTTGAGCATCCCTTGCGCACCAAAGTGTGAGCTTATCTGTCTCCTCTTGTGTAGGTCCTCCTTTGGATCTTGGAATAGGCATAGCTTCATCACCTGCTACAATTCCATAAAGATTTCTACCTTGAAAATAGGCCTCCATTCTGATTTTCCAAGCCGCGTAGTTGTGTTGATCAAGCTTCTCGATCATTGAGGGAAAGTTGTCACCCATCTTGATCTAGCTATGATACCACTGAAAGAACTTGGAGAAGCTTGTAGAAGGTAGAAAAGTGCGTTTCGAAGCGACGAAGTTTGGTCAAGCCAACCGGCACAAGACCAGCCCTTGAGCTTATGGAGACTCAAATAGACCTTATAGGCATGCGATAAGTGCAAAGAAACACACTATGTACTTTGGAGCATCAAGGATAATGAGTCGATACAAAACAGATAGCTTCGCGGGTTGACTAGCTCAAAAAACTTACTATCTATGGAAGAGACAATGAACTTCAAATGCCCATAGCGACCAGCGTGATTAGAATTAGAAAAAATCCTTTTATGGGAGTGATACACATAGGGTTGAGTGTATGGAATGCACAAAAGTATAAGGAATAAGAAAAATATGCTATAGGAATGAATGTGACATTATTTTTCAGGAATACACGAACATTGACCCTGAGACAGAAAAACTGAGATTCCTCTCAATATACTAAATCAAATGCTTTGAAAATTTATAGGCATAAACGAGACACTAATACCTTTCCAATGAGCCATCTTGCACTCAATGTGGAGCTCTAAAGAGAGAACAGCAACCTCTGCAAGATTACTATTGGTGAAGAAGATCATGTACAGAATTGAAGGAGCAAGACAATGATGGTCACAAGTGTATGTATATTGCTTCCACGTAATGTACAAGTGATTCCAAGTCTTTATATAGACTCTAGGAGTGTTTCACGACTTCTACAAGAGAAATTTGAATTCAAATGAAGGTGGGAATGGTTGTTGGAGGGAGTCATTTCACTTTCCTACAATCTAGGAAAAGTGAAGATCTAGTTTGATCTACTTTTAGGTAATGATTGCTTGATTGAATGCAACTTCAAACACCACAAATTTGTGGGATTTGTGCTCTATATTTCTACCTTTAAATGTGTAAAGCTCAAGTATTTTACAATGGTAAATGAACCATCAAAAAATCTTTCAAAAAAAGATAATAAATGAGCATAAGAAAAAGAACTCTCCAACGAATATTCTTTCGACACGATAGCCTTTGATGTAGATCAAATCCACCTCAAGCATAGTGTAAGCTTGATGTTCCAACATTCCCTGTTCTTCATTACTCAACAAAAACATTAAAAACCTTTTGTCATTTATTCTCAATTTAAGCTTCATACTTTCAAAATCCAAAATTACTTTACCTTGCCTCAGCCATGGTTGTCCTAAAAACATTTTCTTAGTCATATGATCGGGCCATTCTTCACAGTCCATTTTCATATTTTCTTCATTGAACTTAACTTCAATAGATGGTGAAGACAAAATTTGTATTATCTGGCCATCTAGTGTTTTGATAAAGTTTTTTCCCTTATTCCTCTTGAATTGTAATTTATCCAACAATCCTGAACTTATCAAATTAACTTGTGCACCTGAATCTATCAAAACCTTGATTTGCTCATTATGAAAATTCATTGTTATAACAGGTAAATGGTCCCTCACCACCCTTGAAGGTGTTTCACATAAGAAAACTTCTCTAAGCTCCTTAGCCTTTCTTATTCTTTCTTTTGCTTCTTGTTGAGCTTCATACCTGATTTTTTTCCTCTTCTTTTTTCCTATTTTGAGCTTGATGTATTCTTCTCCATTCAAGAGTAGTTAATGAAAATCCTACCTTTTTATTCT
Source organism: Ceratopteris richardii (assembly GCA_020310875.1). Taxonomy (NCBI): domain Eukaryota; kingdom Viridiplantae; phylum Streptophyta; class Polypodiopsida; order Polypodiales; family Pteridaceae; genus Ceratopteris; species Ceratopteris richardii. Next base: position 4,197 of record MU261099.1, on the reverse strand, counting down.
ACATCCACTTATGAAATTGGGCATGATTTCTCCATCTATGTTAGCTAATTGGACAGCTCTACTTTTACTGATTTGGTTAATAATGTAAGGTCCATGTCCCTTCTTCTGAAATTTTTTCTGATGTTCTTTCAAGGTATATGCCAAAACTAGATCCCCTACTTGCAAATCCTTTTCTTTAATATGAACATCATGATATGCTTTTTGTCTCCTTTTATCTGCATATATGCTCATAATTGCTTTAAGTCTAGAAGCTCAAGTTTTTCCAATTCCACTACCCTTTCAGATAATTCATGTCCAGTCCAGTTGTATGTATTCCCTAACTTCAATGTTGGTTTGAGAAATTCTAAAGGCAATACTGCATTTTGTCCATATACCAAATTAAATGTTGTACCAATAGCAGTTTTGTATGCCACTCTATAAGCCCATAGGACATGATTAAGTTGTAAATCCCAATCATTCCTATTTGTGTTTACCAATTTTGTCAAAACAGTGCAAAGCACTTTATTAGTGCTTTCTGCTAATCCATTTGCTTGTGGATGATAAAGGGGCTGACTTTCTATGATTAATCACAAAAATTCTCAATTACTTGATTTATAAAGTGAGTCCCACTATCACTTACCAATTCAACTGGTAAACCATATCTAATAATAATATTCTCATAAAGAAATCGTGCAGTGGTTTGAGCATCATTTCTTTTTGTAACCTTAGCCTCTGCCCATTTGGTGAGGTAATATGTAGCTACAAGTATATACTCAGCATGAAAATTTTTTGTAGAAGAATGAATAGGTCCAATGAAATCCAACCCCCGTTTGTTGAATGCTCTTGTTGAAATAAGTGGTACTAATGGCATACCATCTCTTTTACTTGGTTGATTTACTCTTTGACAAATGTCACATCTTTTTACATATGTTCTTGCATCAGGAAAGAGAGTTGGCCACCAAAAGCCAGAATATAAAATGACTTTAACAATTCTTTCACTTGAGAAATGTCCTCTTGTTATTCCTGAATGTGCCTCTCCAACATCTCCATATACTTATCTTCAAGAACACATATTCTTAGATATCCATCCATTCCTTTCTTGTACAATTGGTCTCCTATCAATTGATACTCTTCAGAAATTGTCTGTAGATTTCTAGAGTCTGCACTATCTTTTACTGGCTCTAATGGTTTATTTCTTCTTAACTCCTCATTTATGTGTGCACTCCAATCTGGATTTTTCTGAAACCAATACAAAGTTGTAATTTCTGAATTTTATAAAGATTGACATTTAAGACAACTAGAAACATATTTCTCCACATCTTGAATCTTTGTAGGCCAATGTACACCCATTTTGTTGAGATTGTTCAAAGTGACCACCATGGAAGCATGAGTACAAGGATTCCAACAATGCGCTTTTCTTAGATATTCCTACTGCTCATCTTCTGGAGTACAATATTCTAGTATACCAATATGATTTATATGATACAAGTGGCTAGCAAGTAATACAAAGTTCCTACTTTGTAATACCAAATGTGTGTTGTTTTTGTGTGTTGTACAAGGTCTCATGGTTAACAAAGGCACCAAAGTCATTGCCCAATAGGAATACTTTCTATTTTGAAGAGATATGCATCTCGAAGTTCATCATTTAAAGGTGAGTTTGGCTCTCTAGTTTGTATCCTGGACAAATGATCTGCTCTTAAATGAGTTTTCCCTTGTCTGACCACTACCTCAAACTCAAACTCCATTAATAATAGGAACCATCCAACTATCCTACCCGTGTGTCATGGTTTATTTTCCAAGTAAAGTAAGGCTTCGTGATCCACAAAGATTTTAAACTTGTTGGCTAAAAGATAATGTCTATACTTCTTTACAGCAAATATCATTCCCAATCCTTCCCTTTCAGTGGTTGTATAGTTTCTTTCTGCTAAATTCAATTGCCTACTAGCATAAGCAATTGGAAAGTCTAATTTTCTCCCTTCTATTATGCTATGCCAAAACACATCCCAAAGCAAAAATTGAAGCCTCAACATGAACATGAAAAATTGATTCCACTGTGGGGTCTTAGAATAGGTGCTGTCACCAAACAAATTTTTAAAATCTCAAATGCTTGATCACATTCTGTGGGCCACTCAATTTTGCAATTAATGCATATAGAAGTTTTGCAATATCTACAAATTTGTGCACAAATTCTCTATAATATCCACAGTGTCCCATAAAAAGTTTGAAGTTCTTTTACATTTATTGATTTTCGTAGATCGATTTTGGCCTTAATTTTCCTCTCATCAGTTGAAATTCCATTTCTAGAAACTATGTGATCCAACATTCTCCCTTGCCTCACAAAGAACTACACATTTCTCAGGATTTAAACATAATCTGTATGTTTCTACATTTCTTGAATATATTTTCTAGGTCTTTTCAAATAGAAAACGTGCAAAGATCATCAACATAAATTTACATTATGTTTCTAAGAAATTCCTTGAATATGTGGCACGTCAACCTTTGAAAGGTTGTTGGAGCATTGGTTAAACCAAAAGGCATAACCTTAAATGCATAAATTTCCCATTCTGTGGAAAAGGCAGTTTTATGTTGGTCTTCCAAAGCTATAGGCACCTGATTATATCCTCAAAAACCATCCAAAAAACTATAGACCTCCTTGCCTGCAACCCTTTCTAAGAGATGGTCTGTTATTGGTAATGGATAGTTATCAATTATAGTTGGTGCATTAACTTTTTCAAATTAATACATACCCTGAGTTTTCCATTCATTTTAGGTACCACAACTATAGGAGATATCCACTTGATCTTCAAATTCCTATTTGTGTTGTGGTTCCTATTGCACCTACTGTAGAGCAACTTTGTTGGGATGGTAGAGATGCTCATGCACATGAATTGATAGCTTTGTCTATCAAACATGCCATTATTCCTCACATTCACTCTTGCAAAAACAACAAAGGATGCTTGGGATACACTTACACTTCATACCAGGCAAGAAACGAGGCTCATGTTGCTTAACTCTGAAAAGGGTTGGAGAGTGAGCATATGAATGAAGGAAATTCCATGGATAGTTTTTTGACAAAGATCAAAGATTTTACGGAGTAGTTGATTTTTGTTGATGAAGTCTTACCTGATAGCTCACTTGTGCATATTTCCTTAATGGTCTTCCAAATTCATATCAGAGTTTTGCTTCTACTCTTCAGTCGATGATGAAAGGTAATCCAAATGCCTTAATACTCAAGGATTTAGTCTCTATTTTGTTGTAAGAAGATCAATCTAGATAGAACATGCCGTCATGTGGATTGCATATCAAGCTTTTTTAGCTAGTCCAAAGGACAAGAGAAAATGGAGCTCATCTACTAGCAAAAAAAAATCTACTAATGCACACAATTAAAGAAGGAAGACAAAATGAGAAGAAATAAAACCAAGTACTCTAAAGGAAACAACCATGCCATAAAGAGTTATCCAAAATTGGCTGCAAAAGAGGCAAAGAAGAAAGAGGTTGGAATGGTGGTTGTAGAGGCCTCTACGCCTAAAATAGAGTCTGCTAATCTTGTGCAGAATGAAGAATGGGTGGTTATTAATTTTTCAATTTTGACCCATCTTCTCATGAGTAGTCTATATTTGTAGTAGACTCGGATGTTTGGTACTTTGATAGTGGGGCAACCAAACATACTACATCGCAACACAATTTCTTCAATTCACTTGAGCCTTCCCCTATAGGGAATACTGCCACATGTGCTAACATCTCCTTTTATCTTGTAATGGGAGTTGGTAAGATCATTTTGACTACTATTGATGGTAGTTCTTTCACATTTTCAAATGCTTTGTTTATGCCAGGGATCAAGAGAAATATGTTGTCAGTTTTCGCATAAGCCAAGATTGGCTTGGTTGTCAAATTTATTGATGATAGATGTATAGTCCATGCTCTCTCAAATGGTTATGTTATTATTGCATCTAGCATTTTATGTATTGGGATATATAAGCTCATAAACTATGAAAAATTTATGAATGATTCAACATGTACAATGCATGATTCTCAAGATATTTCAAATGCAAAGCTCTAGCATGCATGCCTTGGTCATCTAAATTTTGCTAGTTTGCTACACTTTCAAAAATCTAAAATGGTGTCCTCTCTGCCCAAAATTGAGGCACTTGGTAAAAATTTTTGTGAAGGCTATATTCGGGAAAAATGCAGCATTCCTGATTCCAAAAAGATGGTTCA